>ML387718.1:0-87762 GCA_005239525.1 Nicotiana knightiana | reverse complement strand
CTAAGGAACTCAAATTTCTTCACTTGCATTCTGAAATTACAGCAGCACTTAAAAGGAATACCTAGTAGCAAAGATAAGTATCAACAATGGATCAAATAACAGAAATCAGCAGCAACAACAACAATATCCAGCAGCTCTTAAACCAAAGAAAAGGAACAAGGGATGACGAACAAAGTAACTGAAACCAGCAATGAATCACTCTGAAATTTTTACAAGATTCATCTACTTTCTTAAAGGTTTTACACTCAATAATACACTCACAAAGCTCACGAGTTTCAGCTTTCTTTTCAACTTACTAAGGATGTCAAGTTGATCTTTTTTTTTGTTTTCAAGTGGTGTTCCTTTTTAATTGAGTACGGATGTGTAAAGATATTTTTGGAGTGTGTGAAGATGTGTGTTCAAGCCACTTCCAGATGTCCCTTTAGTGTGGAAAAAATGAACCCTTTAAGTAGGAAAAATAAGTTCTTTTGGACAGATTTTGGTTCACCAAAAATCTGTCCAAAAGGACTAACTTTGTGTGCCAAAACAGTCTATTTTTCACCAAATGCTGACACAAAACACAACAGCATGTGTAAACAGTAAAATACCCAACAACCATGTACTTTAAACTCAAGTATTCATCTATTATTTACACATGACTGNTTCACAAACTAATGGTCAATACAAAAATTAAACGAGCATCATTAACAATCGGAAGACAACGTTCAACAACTAAACAATCGACTAACTAAGCAGACGATTCGACGGCACTAAAATCAGTTTGGTCGATCACAATCCAATCAGTCAACTATGCTTAATAGAGACGGCCAAATCAGCAATCATATTATCGATAAAAAGAATAGACAAACAAAACCAGAAACTAAAAAGAAAAACCCAGAAGCTAAAAGAAAAAATATATAAAAAAAGAGTCAGGGGTTGTACTGAGCGATCCATACGACTGCCCTCAAATCTCAAAGACAACATGAACAGCAGCGAATCGACACCTCGAGCACTGTTTTCTCAATGGCATTTATCGGAAAAAGGAAGTTCGGCATACCGAAATTAATTCCAATTATGTCAAAGAGAAAACAGAGTTGTGGGGTCATGTATATGACAGAAAACGAGTTACAGAGGTTGGTGTAGGTGGTGAGGCAGTGGTGGTGGACGGCATCGAGGTGGTCGTGCACGTGAGGCGGCAGTGGGTTGGTCAGGTCGGCAGTGAAGGGAATTTTGGGGGGTTTGAAGAATTTGGGGCGTGGAATGGAGAAAAGGAGAGTGAGAGGATGCCGGTGATGCCATTTTGGTGTATTTGGACGACGGGCGGCGGCGGCAGTGGTGGCGGCGCGACTAGGGTTTGATATTGTTGATTTTGGTGGGGATTTGGGTTGTGGATCTAGAAAGAGGGTGAAGAGAGGAAGAGAATGGTGTAATTTGGGTGGTGTTTGGAGCACGGCCGCCGCCGGTGATGAATTCCGGCGGGCGGCAGACGGCGGTGGGGAGTGTGAGCGGCAGAGGAAGAGTGGGGAGCTAGGAAATAAAAGAATAGGAGAAAATGGGGGAAATTTTGGGGTATTAAGGGCTTTAAATACCTTAGGTGTGGATGATTTTGGATCATTAGATCAATAGAGGTTGGATAACTGAGATTCGATCTCTGATTCAATAAGAAAAACGACGTAGTTTCAAGGAAAAACTACGTCGTTCTGAGCTCTTTCTTGGCCATCCATTTAATGGACCGGGCATGGCCAAATTGGGCTCAAGTTTTGGGCCAATTTTTCTCAATTTTAATTGAAATACACTAGCCCAATTCCTTAAACCTTAATCATCTTATTTAGTCCTAGAACAAATATACAAGTAGAAAGAAAAAATCTTTTTGGGATATATATAATTTAAAGATGCAAACTAATATATAAAAATAAAAGTTAGAAAATATTTTTGCTATTTTTAATAAAGGAATGCAAACAAACATGCACAAACAATTAAAAATCATCCAAATACTAGTATTAAAAGCATGCAAAAATTAGGTATTCACAAAAAGATCAAGATGTACTCTACTATACTCCCAGTATGAAAACTTTATTATGAAAGAAGGAGACACAATCCAAGATATGTACACAAGGTTCACAACTCTGACAAATGAACTTAAGTCTCTTGGTAGAGTCATTCTTGAAGAGGACAGGGTAGAGAAGATCCTGACAAGGGTCTTACCAATTTCCTGGGGAAGTAAAATCACTGCTATCCAGGAATCGAAAAATATGGAAACCCTCAGATTGGACGAGCTAATTGGAAACCTTACTGCCTATGAACTTAGAAGGCAGACAATGAAAATGGATGCTCCAAAGAAGGAAAGGAGTCTAGCACTGAGAATCACTGAGGGAGCAGATCTGGAGGAAGACGAGATGGCCATGATTACCAAAGAATTCAGAAACTTTCTCATAAGGAAGAAGGGCATCTCTAGAGGTGGAAACTACAACAAAGCAAAAGCTCTAGAAAGGCCAACCAACGAGGGATGCTACAAATGTGGAAAGACTGACCACCATATCAAGAACTGTCCTATGTGGGAAGTGGAATGGAAAAAGGAGAGATTTGAAAGAAGGAACAGGAAGAAGGAACTGGTCCAACCCAAGAAAACCATAACAAAAGCTATGGTTGCTGCTTGGGGGAAAGCTTAGATGAAGAATCAGAAGATGGTGAGAATGAAGAACAGGCGCTCATGGCAATTGGCGAATCTGATGAGGAATCATATGAAGAACCAGAGGTAAGTATATTCTAACTCAAAAATAAAATAAAGTTCCTATCTAAATAAAAACTCTCTGAGTTGCTACTTGATTTCATGGATGATTTCGAAGAAACAACCAAAGAGAAAGCACAACTCTCTAAAGAGTGTGCAATGCTAAAAACAAAATGCATGAACCTGTAAATTAGAGTAACTGAATCTGAAAAGAAAAACATTGTCTTGATGAACCAGGTTCATCCACTTGAAACTAAGATTCTAGAGCTAAAGTCTGAAAATTTAAAATTAAAGCTAGGAACTAGTAAAAAGATTTTTGATCATTCTCATATAATGTTAGAATAAAATGTGGGAAAACTAAAAGATAAGATGTATACTAAGGATGAACAGATAAGGACACTTAAAGAAGAACTTGGTAAAGTCAAACATGAATTAGATCGAACTTGTAAATAGAATAAATCCTCTGATGCATTGACATGGCTTCAAAAAAATCATAGTAGCAACCGGAGAGGAATTGGCTTTGGGAGTCAATTGCCCAAGTGGGATCCCAAAAGCAAGTATCTCACTCTCCCTGAGAGCAGGCCAGTCGAAGAAATGAGNGAGGAAATGTCTCCTTTGGAAATGGAAAGAAAGGTGAAATTATCGGGGTTGGTAAGGTAGGTAAGGATGACACACGTTCCATTGAACATGTGTACTTGATAGATGGCTTGAAATATAGCCTGATCAGTGTGTCACAATTGTGTGACAAAGGTAACCTGATTGCTTTCACTTCCACAAAATGCTTTGTGATTAACCTGCTTACTGACAAGATTGTTTTTCAAGGAAAAAGAATTAATAACATCTATGTCATAGACTTGTCCACACTATCAGAAAATGAACTCACTTGCTTAAGTGTGTTGGACAGTGATCCCCTCCTTTGGCACAAAAGACTTGGTCACGCGAGTCTGAATCAGCTTAACAAATTAGTCTCTAAGGACTTAGTGGTAGGGCTTCCTAACATTAAGTTCAAGGAAGACAAAGTTTGTGAGGAATGTGCAAGGGGGAAGCAGGTAAGATCCTCATTCAAAATCAAGAAAATGGTCAGTACCACCAGGACGTTGGAACTGGTTCATATGGACTTATGTGGTCCTATGAGAAATCTGAGCAGAGGTGGTAAGAAATACGTAATGGTGCTAGTTGATGATTACTCAAGGTTCACTTGGATCTTATTTATGACATCTAAAGATGAAACATTTGATATGTTCACTTCATTTGTTAGAAAAACTCAAAAACAGTTAGGAAATCAACTAGCATCAACTGATCATGGTACCGAATTTGAGAATGCAAAGTTTGCTGAATTCTGTGATGAACATGGTATAAATCACAACTTTTCTGCCCCTAAAACCCCACAGCAAAATGGGGTTGTTGAAATAAAGAACATCACTCTTGAAGATATGACTAGAACCATGCTTCTTTCTAGCAAACTACCATATAGCTTCTGGGCAGAAGCAATAAACACTACATGCTACATAATAAATAGATGCATGACCAGAACACTGGTAAAGAAAACTCCTTATGAATTACTTAAAAGGAGAAATCCCAACATATCCCACCTTAGGGATTTTGGATACAAGTGCTTTGTGCACAACAATGGCAAAAATTCCCTAGGTAAATTTGATCCCAGAAGTGATGAGGGAGTATTATTGGGATATTCATCACATAGCAAAGCTTATAAAGTATATAACAAAGGAACTATGTGTGTAGAGGAGAGTTTGCATGTTGTTTTTGATGAAACTAACACTCTATCTGAGAGATAGGAACCAGAAGATGAGGATCTTGGAGTGGTCAGAAGCAGTGAGCAAATTGAAGCAATTATGGAAGACGGAACATGTGATGGACCAGGTCCAACTACCCCAAGCAACATGACAGGGGGAACTCAACAACAAATCACTTAGGACGTTGGCCCTGATCCTACTCCACAACAACAAGGCACCATGGTATCATCTAGAAGTGAACAATTGGTGCTCCAACCACACAGATATCAAAACTCTCATCCTCTTGAGAACATCATAACAGATTTGACATCCAGAATCAAAACAAGATCCTCCTTGAAAAATCTATGTGCGTTTGATGCCTTTCTGTCCTTGATTGAACCAAAGAACATTGTTGAAGCCTTGCAGGATGCTGACTGGGTAAATGCCATGCAAGAAGAGCTAAATCAATTTGAAAGAAGTCAAGTATGGCACTTGGTATCCAGACCATTAGACAAATCAGTAATTGGCACAAAGTGGGTCTTCAGGAACAAACTCGATGAGGATGGAACTATTACAAGAAACAAGGCCAGACTGGTTTTCCAAGGATATATTCAAGAAGAGGGAATTGACTATGATGAGACATTTGCTCCTGTGGCAAGACTGGAGGCAATCAGACTTCTTATAGCATTTGCTGCACACATGGAATTCACTCTCAATCAGATGGATGTAAAGAGGGCTTTCCTCAATGGCTATCTAAAGGAAGAAGTATTTATCAAACAACCTCCAGGTTTTGCAAGCAAGGAGACACCTGACCATGTATACAAACTTGACAAGGCCTTGTATGGACTCAAACACGCACCAAGAGCATGGTATGAGCGGCTATCAAAATTCCTGCTAGAACATGGATACAAACAAGGTAAAATTGACAGTACCTTGTTCTTAAAAGAAAAAGATAAGGATCTCCTGGTTGTGCAAATATATGTGGATGGTATCATATTTGGGGCAACCTCTGACAAATTGAGTAAGGAGTTTTCTAAACTTATGGGGAGTGAGTTTGATATGAGTATGATGGGTGAACTAAACTTCTTTTTAGGCTTGCAAATCAAGAAAAACTCAAATGGAACAATGATACATCAACAAAAATATGTGAAAGAATTACTCAAAAGATTTAAAATGGAAGACTCAAAAGAAATTGACACCCCTATAGCCACAACTACAAAATTAGATGTGGATGAACCTGGTTCATCCGTTGATCAAAAGATATACACAGGGATAATTGGGTCTTTATTATATCTCACTGCCACCAGACCTGATATTGTGTTCAGTGTAGGACTGTGTGCTAGGTTTTAGGAAAATCCAAAGGAGTCCCATCTAACTGCAGTGAAGAGAATTCTGAGATATCTGAGGGGCACTACTGATTTATGTCTTTGGTATCTTAAAGGTAGTAATTTCGACCTTGTAGGATATGCTGATACAGATTATGCAAGTTTCTTGGTTGATAGGAAAAGTACCTCAGGCATGGCTCACTTTTTGGGCTCTTGCCTTGTGTCTTTGGCCACCAAGAAACAAAACTCAGTAGCCTTGTCTACTGCTGAGATTGAATATGTGGATGTAGCCTCATGTTGTGCTCAGTTGCTATGGATCAAGCAACAACTCATGGATTTTGGTATAGAGGTTGGATGAATTCCTATTTTCCGTGACAAGACTAGTGCAATTAGCATGATGAAGAACCCGGTTCATCATAAGAGAACCAAGCACATAGATGTCAGACACCATTTCCTAAGAGATAACTATGAAAAAGGAATGATCTCAATCGAATTTTGTGCTACTGACAAACAAATTGCAGATATCTTCACTAAGGCACTAAGTAGGGAGCATTTTGAGAGAAACAATCTAGAATTAGGGATGATTAAGATAACCTAATTGAAAAACAAAAATGATTTTTTTTTGGCTAGAAACACTAAAATAGGTAGCTAACCAGACTAATCATTGCTCAGTATCATGAATTTACTGCCATACTCTTTTGCCATGTATTAATATGATTCCTTGGCCACTAATGATGTTTTTCTATCTTTGTAAATTGAGGCAAATTAAAGACTATAACACGATGAACCTGGTTCATCGCTGCTGGTTCATCTGACTGACAAGGTACGTTCTCCTCACCATACACTTACTGAAATAATTATAGTCACACATGAGCAGGACTCTATCTATATTTGGTTCATTTCAAATTCTCAGTACTTATCCCAAAATGAACCCATTTCAAAGAGTCCCATCGAACCTTAATTAGCCTAGATGTTGGGAGTTATAACCGTCTAATCACTGACACTCCTGCAACGATTAGACTCCCACTTGACCAAGAATTATGACCGTTGTACAATTAATAACCACATCTTTAAAAGACCATCATTACCTCCCCTCTTCAAAAGCATAACCGTCGAACCAAGTTCATCATT
The DNA here is from genome assembly GCA_005239525.1 of Nicotiana knightiana. Lineage (NCBI taxonomy): Eukaryota > Viridiplantae > Streptophyta > Magnoliopsida > Solanales > Solanaceae > Nicotiana > Nicotiana knightiana. The sequence continues at coordinate 80,866 of ML387718.1, read as the reverse complement.
CCTCTTATACAAAAGTGATCAACATTTTCTCTTCCCAAATATTCATAACAATGTCTTATTCACCACCCCCTCCTTCATCTTCATCAACCACCCCTGATTACAGGGTCGGTCTTGATGACACTGGTTCCAATTCTCCATCGATACACAACACACATTCTCCAACCAGCTCTTCGACCCCCCAAAACCCTCCAGTTCCTGAACCTATCCCTGATCCCACTCCTTCACCCAAATCAGTCCCAGCCTTTACACCTAGCCCCACTCCAGCCCCCAAAAAATGTAGAGTAAAGATGTTGGCTAGGAAAATAGTTGCCTCTGGTTCTCATGCCAAAAAATTAAATGAGGTACTTCAAGACAGCAAGGTCCAAGACTCTAAATCTTCCAGCGAGTCCTTCAAATCTACAAATGAGGATGAAGCACCGGGTTCATCTGACACTGAGAAGGGAAATCTTGAAGTTGTTTGTGCAATTGAAATGCTGAAAACATGTTTATCTTGATTGGGTCGCTAGTGGATGTAGAGGTACCGGATAGGCGAAGAAAAATTGGGAAAAATATAAACATTGAGAAAGAGGGAGAAGGGAGTTCATAAAGGGGATATGGGAAGGAAGGTACCACTCTGGCTATTGGTGGCCCCACTCCTGTGATTGTTGAGGAAGGAGTCAAAGTTTTTGGGGGAAGCAATTCTGGGGAAGCAACAATAGGTCTGGAAAGCCTACCACAAGCAGTAGATGAACCTGGTTCATCTATTGAGGAAACGTTGTCTGAGTTGATGAAAAATTTGGGTGAGTCCTACAATCCCAAAAACAAAAGAACTCCAAAATCCAAGAAAGCTAATACCCTGGTTCCAACCAAAAAGAGGAAATCTTCATCATCTGCTGATGCTCATGCCCCAAAAAGTCGTGCTACTAGAAGCACTGTTAGGAAAAGAGAAGAAGAATTGGAAAAAGCTCTAAGAGAGAGCAAGAAGAAGAAGTCTTCCAAGGGAAAGGCAAAAGTTGGAGAGCCTGTTGAGGCAGTTCATGTTGATGACGATGAGATGGACCTGGTCCATCAGGAGAAGCAACCAGCACCAGTTGAGGTTGAGACACCAAAACCCAGGAAAGCTAAGGCTTCTTATAAGAAGTCAGCATCTGTGTCTGCCACACCCTCAACAGTTGCAAAGAGGACCAGGTCTGAGTCAAAGAAAGCAAAGATTGTTGATGATGAGGAATGGAGTGGAGAAGAAGAGAAAGTGTCTGGTGAGGAGACTGACAAACTCATAATGTTTGGTAAGCGTACTATCTTGAAGGGGAAGCTGTTTAGAGACCTTGAGGAGTCAGAAATGATTTTCCTGTTGGATACCTTGGATGTGCAAGGGTGGAAGGACATGGTTCTGCACCTTGAGGGAAGACTGGCTAGGAATGAGTTGGTTAAATTTATGGCCAATGCAATTGTCAAAAATGGCAGGGTATCCTCCAAGGTTCAAGGGGTTGAGATTTTGTTTGATGCAAAGGAGTAGGGGGAAATACTACATATCCCTTCTGAGGGATATGATGATTACACAAGGCAAATGTGGCCTAATCTGGATGATTTTCCCTCAGCTCTTCAAATCACCAGGTCTTTCTGTGAGAATGAGAAAGAACTGGAGCCCGGGGCAGTGTTTAAGAGTGAGATGAGGCCTCAACACAAACTGTTCTTTGAGTTTGTGATAAAATTTCTGGTGCCTAGGCAAGAGCGAAGGCACATTGCCAGCTACATGGATCTCACACTCATGGAGTGCTTGTACAGGGGTAAACAGATCAATTGGCCTGCCTTCATCATCCAGCTCTTGGATAGGGTTGTGAATGGAGCCAAGGCACATGATATACCTTATGGGTTTATCCTGTCTGTTGTGCTTGCTCACTTCAAGGTTCCAGTGAAGAATGCTGAAATGGCTACTGCTAAGGACTATTTTGGGAAGAATACGATGTTGACCTGTGACTACACTGTTAATATTCCTGAGGATGAACCTGGGTCATCTAGGAAATTGCCTGTAAATAGCAAGGTCAGGACGCTTGTACAAGAAGGTGAGATCAAGGATGCAGAGATCCTTCATTTGAAATCTCGCCTTATTGAGGTTGAAGCTCAGCGGGATGTTCTCAAAGTTGAATTAGCAAAATAAAAGGAGAAGAATGAGGGTGTTCTTTATCAAATGCTCTCCCTTCTTCAAGCCATCACCACACCCTCCTCTGCCCCTTCCCAGCTTTAGGAGTCCAGTGCCTCCAAAAAACCCCTCTATGACCCAGTTTGGGATTGTCTAAATTCTGTTCTGCTTTTTATTTTTTGTTTTGCTCATGGTTGCGACTGTTTTTAATTCTCTTTGTGTATGGTGCCTGATCTGCTATCTAATCAATGAATTTTGCTGTTTGGTTATTGACTTTGTCTCAGTTTCTTAAATAGCTTACATTTGATTGGTTTCCTTTGATGATTAATTCATGATTTGCATCGACAGTTGCCTCAATGGCCATGATTAATTGTTAATACTTCTAGTAAGTTTATCATTTTGCAACTTTTCGATGATGCCAAAAGGGGGAAGATATGTGCTTTTCAAAATTTCAAAGATTTTTGTGATATTTATAACCTAATGAACCTGGTCTCTCTATGATGAATGCTTAAATCTATAAAAAGTGTCTATGTTGGATTGGAGTATGTACATGGTTAAGCATAAAGTTTGACATCATCAACAAGGGGGAATTTATTCAATCAAGTCACTGCATGATTTTGAATATTGACAAATGTCAACCCAGTTGAACCAGGTCCATCATGGAAAACATAGTCAAATAGACCCATTGGCACGAGAAGCGTCCATGCACAGGAGATAAACATTATCTGGGAACTAAGAGGTTATCTCCTAAGAGAAAATGTTGCAAATTGATAAGAAGATGGAGTTAGATTTCAGGTAGGACAGAATTGAGATCAAGGAAGTTGAGATAAACTCAAATCGAGATCAAGGAAGTTGAGATAAACTCAAACTCTTCCACCAAGGAAGAGTTGCATTAGAACTGAAAAACAACATCTCAACTACTGACTCTATAAAATGTTGAAGCATTCCTACTGAAGAATTAACGCACAAACACAGAAGTGAAACAAGAACTGAAAGCAAAATTACCAAAGTAATTCTGCAAGCAGAATCCTTGTGCGACACAAAAGCTACTTGAACCAGCTAGAAGAACTAGTTCCATCTGTTGTCTTTTGAGTCTAGTTGTTTGTAGAGGCTAGTTTGCCACAAAGGGATTAGAGGTAGTCCTTAGGTTTACAAAAGAGTTTATTTTGTAAATGTTTTTTGGCTCGTTGATATAGTGTAGAGTTTGGGAAAATCCTACTGGGAAGTAGGTCGTGGTTTTTTCACCTTTGAGCCAGGTGTTTTCCACGTAAAAATTGATGTGTTCTTTAAAATTCTGCAATTACGTTTCCGCAAACTATAGAAGTTGGAACACCAAGAAGAACCAGGTTTTTCTATAGATACTGCACTCAAAAATTTGACACCACACAAATCACCCCCCCTCTTGTGTGGTATTGGCGTGTAAAACGTCATGGTAAATCTCGAAGGTTGTTCTTCTTTCGATCGTGAAGAAATGTGGTATTTCTATCTCTATTCTTACATATGTTATGGTATGGTTTTGGTTTTGTTGCCGTTAGGGTTTTGCATCAGAAAATTCCCTATCATTTAGGCTGATTGTTATTGCTTTCAATATGACTGTGGGTGATTCTAGTACTTCGAATTCTACATATTCTCCAGATCCGTATAGTCCTCTATTCATACATTCGTATGATATCCCTGGGACCTGTTTGGTGCCTGTACCTTTTTCTTGTACTGGATTTGGGGGTTGGAAGAGGAAAATGGTAGTTGCTTTGTCAGCTAAGAATAAGATTGCTTTCATAGATGATAGTTGTCCTAAACTTTCTGATAATGCTGTTGAGCTGACATTCTTGAATAGGTGTAATAATATGGTGATTTCCTAGTTAACTACCTTTTTATCTCCCTGTATAGCCGAGATTCTTCAGTATTCTAAAACTGCTGAATGCATTTAAAAACAACTTGAAAGTAGATTTGGCACCGTTAATGGAACTAATGTGTTTGATATTAAGAAAGAATTGGCCTTTACTTGTAAAGGACCTCTTGACGTAGCATCATATTTTAACAAATTAAAGAAGTTATGGGATGAGTTGGCTTTCATACGTAAAAATCCCATTAACCCTTGCAATTGTGCTCTACAAAAGGAGTTAGAGGAGGAAAAGTTATATTAATTCCTAATGGGCTTAATGAGACTGATGTTAGTGTCAGAAGTTATCTTCTAATGATGAAATCATTTTCTTCCCTTGACAATGCCTATAATATACTACTTCAAGATGAGAGTCAAAGGCATGTCAATTATACTCCTCATTTCAATTCAAAGTCAAATTCTTTTAATGTCAACAATCTCATCAGGCCTCCTCCTCCTAAATAATAACACACTAACAAGGTTAATTTTGACCAGAGGATAAATGTTGATTAGAGAACTTTTATGTTTTGTAAATATTGCAAGAAGCCGACATTTAATTGATAAATGTTACAAGCTCCACGGATTTCCATCAAACATCAAGTTCTCTAAGGAAAGAAGAACAACAACAAATGTCAGTACTAAACTTGGACTTTCTGATATTGACCATTATACTACTGGTGTTGGTTCTTCCCATCCTGGTTCTTCCAGTTCTTCAGAGAAAATTTCTGTAATCCCTGGACAGAGTATGTAGTAGTACAATCAATTGATGAGTTTACTGCAACAGTCACATGTGTCAACTTCAGATTCTCAGCCCAATCTCATAGCTTCTACCAATTTTGCTTGTACCTTACTGTCTGCTGATTTGTGAAATAGTTCCAGTTCTAATTCATGCATGCTTTCTTAGGCTGTAGGCTTAACTTGGATAATTGATTATGGAGCTACTGATCACATGACATCTAATAAGGAATTTCTTTCTAATATAACTCCTTTGCATGTTCCCTATCTTGTTTCCCTACCTAATGGATATAAAGTAAAAGTGACCGGCACTAGTTCTTTTGCCTTCAATCCATCACTCATTCTTCATAATATTCTTTATATTCCTTCTTTCCACCACAACCTTAGTTCAGTACATAAACTCATACAACATTTCAAAAGCTTTGTTTTGTTCACTTATGACTCTTGTTTACTTCTACTACAGGGCCCTTCTCTGAAGAAGCCTTTGGATCTTAGTAAACTTGATACTGGTCTCTACAAGCTTATCTGGAAAAAGCCTTACCATTCTCAAATTTTTACGGATTTACATTCCATGAATAATGTTGTTTCAGCTTCTGTTCATTTTGTTTATGCATCCACATGTGATAATAATGTTGTTCATCTAGTTTTCCCCCGTTGATGCATCTTCTTGTAATTCTAATCCTAGATTTCCTAATATCTGCACTATTCCTTTCCATTATACTTCTATTGATATGAATAAAATGGATGTGATGTGGCATCAAAGACTTAATCATGTTCCTTTTATTAGAATGAAACTTATTTCTATTTTATCTGATTCTTTGTCTTCCAAACAACCTTTTTATTTGTAATGTATGCCCCTTGTCAAGGAAAACTAGGATGCCTTCCCAGACAGTTCTATTATGTCACGACCCATTTTCTTCCTCCGTGAACTGTCGTGACGACACTTAGTCTCCACGACTAGGTAAGCCTAGTATTGCAAAAATAAAATGAAGACACAAAGATAACAACTAACAAATGTAATTGATAAACAAAAATGGTGCCACTCGGCATATACAATAATCTCTTTTCCCAAGACCCGGAATGTCGCGATGTCACAAGCTTCTAAGAGTTTCTAACTGCTCTATACATTCATGACTGAAGAAAACAAAGGGGGAAATTAACACAAGGGGATAAAAGGGGACTCCGAGGTCTGCGGATGCGGGCAAATGTACCTTGAAGTCTCCTAAGGCAGCAACCACACAACTAGACTCGAGGCTGATAGCTAGTACCTGGATCTACACACAGAAAATATGTGCAGGAAAGGGCATGAGTACACCAAAACGGTGCCCAGTAAGTGCCAAGCCTAACCTCGATCGAGTAGTGAAGAGATCAGGTCAGGGCCCTACTGGTATAAATATAATGAAATAATACAGAAAGAAATATTACAGTAAAATAAATACGAAAATCTAACAAGAATAGAATTCATATAAATCCAACAGCTCTTAACACAACAATAGCAACAGGGGATCTCTCGGGATACCGTCCCGTAGTCCCAAACGTAAATGTGCAGGGGGATCTCTCGGAATACCATTCCGTAGTCCCAAAGTAAATATGCAGTGCTGGGGGATCTCCCGGAATATCGTTCCGTAGTCCCAAACGTAAATGTGCAAGGGGATCTCTGGGAATACTGTTCCGTTGTCCCAAAGTAAATATGCAATGCACGGGGATCTTCAGGAATACTGTTCCGTAGTCCCAAAGTAAATATGCAGCTCAACCAATATAACATCAGTTATAACAAGGAAACCTACAGTTCAGACTAAGTTCACATCAAAGAATTCAAGAAATTTTACTAAACATGTTGCACAGAGTTCAAATAGCCAGTTAAAACACGTAGGCATGCTTTTCTAATCTAAACAAGGTAGTTACATATGCTAGTGTAGTTCAAACAAGTAGAAACAAGTCATGATTTAGTGAAAAGAATGGAGTTTTACAAAGAGTAGCCCGTGTACGTACTCGTCACCTTACGTACACGGCGCTCATATATCAAACAGTTCCAAATCCTAAGGGGAGTTCCCCCACACAAGGTTAGGCAAACCACTTACATCGAACCAAGCTCAAATCAAATTCGAAATCACGCTCTTTCCACGAGTACCCAACTCCGAGTGACCCAAATCTAATCAAAACCAATTACATAACGTAAATACAACTACAAGAGCTAATCTAACGAACGAAATCAAAGCTAAAGCAAGGAATTGAAAAAATCTCTCAAAAGCCTCCCCGGGCCCATGTCTCGAAATCGAGTAAAATTTATCAAATAAGATTACACATTCACTCACGAGTTCACTCGTACAAAAATCATCCAAATCCGACGCCTAATTGCCACTCAAATCTCAGATTTTTGGTTGCAGAACTTTCCCCCAATTATCCCAAATCCCTCACTCAAATTTCCCTAATTTAATGAAGAAAACAACTATGGATTAATGAAATATGATCAAAATAGGATTAGGAATCGTTAACCAATGATTTTCTCTGAAAACTCACAAAAAATTGCCTTCCTCCGAGCTCTCAATCGAATTTTGTGATATGAAATTTCAACCCTCGAATCTGCCCTTTTCTGCCCAGCGATTATCACACCTGTGGGCCAAGGTTCGCATCTACGGTCCCGCACCTGCGAAATTCCTATCATAGGTGCGCCTTTTCACTTAAAGCACCAAGCCCGCATCTGCGATCAAAAGGTCGCACCTGCGGACCCTTGTCTGCTTCTGCGGTCCCAGACTGCTCCTGCGGTTCCTTCACTCGCACCTACGGGCATCGCAGATGCGGAACTCCCCTCATGCCTGCGATCCCAGACCTCCTTCCAATTTCCGCTTATGCGGTTCCCTAGCCTCTTCTGCGGCCCAAAGTGCACAGGTGCGGTGACACCAGATACAACAATATCAGCAGTTTCACCTAAGTCCAATTCAACTCGTTAAGCACTTGAAACTCACCCGAGGCCCCAGGGACCTCAACTGAACATATCAACCAATCCTAAAACACCATACGAACTTAGTCGAACCTTCAAATCACATCAAACAACATTAAAAACACGAATTATGCACGGATTCAAGCCTAATGAACTTTGAAATTTTTAAATTTTACAAAAAACGTCGAAACATATCAAATCTCATCCGAATGACCTCAAATTTTACACACAAGTCAAAAATGACACTACTAACCTACTCCCACTTCCGGAATTCCATTCTGGCTCGACATAAAAAATTTCACTGCCGACCAAAATCGCTAAAATTTTAACTTTCGCCAATTCCAACCTAAATCTACTACGGACCTCCAAATCACATTTCGGACGCGCTCCTAAGTCCAAAATCACCTAATGGAGATAATAGAACCATCAAAATTCAAATCCGAAGTCGTTACACATAATTCGATGTCTGGTCGACTTTTCCAACTTAAGCTACCAAACAAGAGACTAAGTGTCTCAATTCGTTTGAAAAACCAACACGAACCCTCTGGGCAACCCAAAATAGCAGAATAAGATACGGGGAAAGCATTTAATAGGGGGTCAGGGATCTAACTCTCAATATGACCGGCCGGGTCGTTACATATTACTACTGTTAAACCTTTCCAACTTATTCACATTAACACTTGGGGTCCTTACCATACTCCAACATATACTGGGTCTAGATATTCCCTTACCATTATAATGATTATACACGAGCTAGTTGGACACACTTAGTAGGGGCCATGAGTAATGTTTTTCCTTTAATCAAGGCATTTGTTGAAATGGTTAAAAATCACTTTCATGTCCCTGTCCAAACTATTAGAAGTGGTAATGCTCTAGTGTTAGGTTCTAGTTCTTGTTCTTCAATTGTTTTCTCACAATATGGGATCATACACTGGACTACTCAAAAAAATGGGGTAGTTGAAAGAAAGCATCAAACCCTTATTGAAACATCTAGAGCATTGTTGTTTCAATCCAACTTGCCTACTCAGTTCTGGGGTGACTGTTTACTAACAGCAAGCATTGTTGTTTCAATCCAACTTGCCTACTCAGTTCTGGGGTGACTGTTTACTGACATCAACTTATATCATTAACAGGTTACCTTTCAAACTCCTCAATGACAAATCCTTATTTGAGATGTTGTATGGTAAGGTGCCTACCTATTCCCATTTGAGATCCTTTGGTTGTTTATGTTATGCCACAGTCCCCGTACCTCATAAGCATAAGTTTAAACCTAGAGTTACACCTTGCATTTTTCTTGGCTATACTTTTGTCAAGAAAGGGTACAAGTTATACAATTTATCTACTAAGAAATGTTTCATATCCAGGGACGTCATGTTTCATGAGCATTATTTTCCTTTTTTCCTAGTACATAAATGTGCATGTCCCTTCTCCCTTTCCTTCTCCTGTTTCTCATGTCCCTGATTCTAATTCTCCTGTTTCTGTTGTGTCTCCTGAACCTTCTACTTCCTCTTCTACTTTTCCTTTTTTCCCATCTCCCTCTTCTCCTTCCCTTTATTTTCCTCTTTCAGATCCTTCTTCTAATGTTAGTTCTCCTGCTCTACCCATTATTCATCCTCCTAGAAGATCTTCTAGAGATCATCATCCTCCTACTTATCTTCAGTACTACTTATGTAGTTTTCCTTCCACCTTTTTCTACTCTAATACAGTCCTTCAGCATGCTGAATTTGAACTTGATACATATTTTCAAGCAGCCTCCATCCCAGCTTGACAGAATGCCATGCAACAGGAGTTTGAGTCTTTAGATGCCAATCTCAGTTGGGATATTGTTGAATTACCCAAAGGAAAGAAACCTATTTGTTGCAAGTGGATTCATAAGGTGAAATACAAAACTGATGGTAGTGTAGAGAGGTATAAAGCGAGGCTTGTGATAAGGGGGGATACACAGGTAGCAGGTGTTGATTTCATGAGACCTTATCTCCTATTGTCAAATTGTCCACAATTTAAGTGTCTCATAGAAGTAGCTGTCAAAAGAAAGTGGCATGTGTTTCAATTAGATGTAAACAATGCTTTTCTCCATGGTGATTTGGATGAATAGGATTACGTGAAGCTTCCTCCCGGTCTTTCTATTTCTACCCCTTCTCCTCCTTCTGCACCCTTCGTATGCAAGTTGAAGAAGTCTCTTTATGGTATCTGACAAGCTTCTACGCAATGGGATGCCAAGTTGTCCCACGCTTTATGTACTAGGGGTTTCATTCAATATGTTAATGATTACTCTCTATTTGTGAAAAGTCCTCCTGGTTCCTTGACTGTGTTGGTCGTGTATGTTAATGACATCATATTGACTAGTGATGATCCTAATGATATTCTTATTTTGAAGTTGTTTTTAAATGATCAGTTCAAGATTAATGATTTGGGTGCTTTGAATTATTTTTTGGGCATTGAGGTCTCCTCTTACTCTTCTGGTCTGTTGCTCAATCAAAAGACATTTATTTCTAACCTTTTGCCTGAGTATCATTGTTTAGATGTTTCCTCTGTTGTATGTCCTTTGGAGGAATAACAAGTTATCAGCTGATTTTGGTGACGTGTTGCCTCAGCATGAGACATACAGGAGCCTAGTTGATAACTTCCTCACGCACATTAGGCCAGATATCTGTTTTGCAGTTCAACACCTAAGTCAATTTTTAAAATATCCTCGAGTTCCTCACATGTCTGCTGATTTACACATTCTGAGATATCTAAATGGTACCTTGGATGTTGGGTTATTTTTCTCCAACTCTTCTGATCTTACAGTGATTGCCTATAGTGACAGTGATTGGGGTGCTTGTGTTGATACCACCAAAGTCTGTGACTGGGTTTTGCATTCTTTCGGGGGATAGTTTGATTGGATGGAAATCTAAAAAGCACTCTATTTGTCACGACCCAAGACTCGCGTGATCGGCACTCGGCATTCTACCTGACCCAAACCAAACCTATGTACTAACCTACTATTATGTGCATGCGAAAGCCTTTTGAAAACACAATCATTTTAAATAATAAAATCCACGCATGACATATAATTATTTAAAACAATCATTTTCATTAAATAAAAGACATAACGATACTTGTTCATTCATGCATGCCATATGAGCTACCATAGCTTACAACCCAACATAATAAACTACTAATGTATATGGAATCTCTAAGACACAGAATGAAAATAGTCGACCGAGACAGGCCTCGGTGACCCAAAAGTATAAAGGAAATACTACTCCACGACAGTAAGAGTGGAGCCTCACCAAAAGTACCAAATGAAAATGTGGAGCTGTCCTATCCACGGGGGTCACACTGATTAGGACCAGTACCTGAAAATAAAAATAAAAATTTGGCCGAAGGGCCTAAGCTCCACATTCCTAGTATGAATCATGAACCGTTTCCCAAGAAGTGGGACACGATAAAAAAAGAGGTCAAGAGATATACAAAGCATTGATATAACATGGAGGCATTTATACCAAATCATAATTTAAATAAGAAAATGAAATAATAGTGTAAAAAATATTTCAAAGTCACTTCCTTTGACATTTAAAGTTCAACCAATATCATGCGAGGTTTTACCTTCAATGGGAGCACTATACCGACACCGATATATTAGAAACAATACTAGGTGATCGGCCTAGCCACAAGTATTTGACCCTACTTGTCTAGGAGGCTTCCTGTAGTACCGTATGATTCGACTTAACCTTATTACATTTAGTAATGATCATTGCCAACAAATTTTGGGACTTTATCCCACAAACCTTGGCTTAACCTCGGAATGTGTAGTTCCATTGTAACGAATTCAAGATTCAAACCAATATCGGTGGTCTCCACTAGTAACTCCCAAAATATTTGACTTTTCTAAAATCGATTCATAGCTTAAAAGCCTAAAAGAAATCTTTTTTTTAAATCAAATCACGGTGTTCATAACCGATCCAACCACTTGAGAAAAATCGAACAAAAGGTTTCCCATTTCTATGTTAAAAGAAATTAACAAAATTTGAATTTATCTTTTAGTTCAGCAAGTTCCACTCTAACATATAAGTACATTTCAAAACATTACACTTTCAATAAACACGTCAATGTCACTTAAATATTTAAAAGTAAGGAATAGTCAAATCCCAACCCGCTCGTCCCCACAAGCTAGGATCCACAATTTGAATCAAGTTATAAACTAATTTGTGATATGCGAGTTTGGAGAGAAACTCCATGAAGTAGTAAGTTTCAACATACCTTGATATGCTCCCAAAAATCCAACACAAGTATCCAAGGTCTTCACCAATCTCGATCTACACAATTATATCTCACATGAGTCAAGAGTTATCCAACGATACCCAACAAAACCCGTTTAGACCTTAGATCTTGACTATAGGTACTTAGGGTTCATATATCCTACCATATGTGTTTACCCTTGCTTAACCATCTCGTATATAGTATTTAATAGTCTATTGGGTTTATAAAAAACTCAACAATCTCTATGTAATACCTCAATTTACTATCCATTGTCTTCCCAACTACCAATATATATATCCAACAGGGATTTCATAAATACTCACACTCAATAACCTCCCAATATCATGAATACCATAAATACACTCATATATACCTCATAACGAGATTGGAATAAAGGAAATTACCTTTTGAAGCAAACCCTAGAAAATCTCTTCTTTGGTGTTCTTGGAGATTTTTCAAGATTCAAGTGAAATCTTATGGATTGAATCCATATATACGTTGGAATCAGAGACTATTTAGTTTCTGGGCATCGGTAGAAATAGGCCCAAGTTTGTATAAGTTTATTTGTATAGTTTCTTTTACTATTTTAGTCCACTTTACCATTTCGGGTTTTGGCCCAATGTATATATAGCTTATTTCGTACATATTTTAACACTTTTGTCATTCTGAGACAATGAGAGAGTCGAGAAGCTTCCCCTTTTCCTTTGTGTTCTCTTCAGAAACCTTAGTTAATTTTTCTTGTTGATTTCATGGTTTTCCAAGCTTTTCATAAATTAACCACAATAATAAAGTGATGATACTTATGCACTAGACACATGCCATATCGTATATATGTGTTAAGAAGTTTAACTATATATTAGTAACAAATATTAAAATTTAAACCTAGTAACTCAAATGGTTAGTGGTACCGGATCGGTGGCATGCCAAACCTATAAAGTTCAAGTCTTGAACCTACCTAGGTCCAGGTCCAGATAAGTAGTTTTACACTCTTAAATTTAGTTTAGCACACACTTATTTCTTTGATGTGTGTGTCGGGTTTGGTTAAATTTTTTCTCATAATTATCTTATAATTGTCAATAATAAGTAATCCCTAATGTTCAACAATCCGTTATAGTCTAGTTGGTTAGGATACTCGGCTCTCACTCGAGAGACCCGGGTTCAAGTCCCGGCAACGGAATGTCTTTTTAGACTTTTCTTCCAAAATTCTTGTTATGTCATGAAGCAGTCGCCCTTCCTCTCCAATGACTTTTTGTCCAGGTTTGCTCAATGATAGTGCAAATTAATTACATGTGGGAATCTCACTATTCTATGGGTGAGATGTACTATTCTAAATATGGTAAAACAATGTTGAATAAAATATAATAAAAAATTTAAATGTCACTAACGGAACTGTTTAATGCGACCTCTCTGCCATTTAGAAAGCTAACCCCTCTCAGGGGCATTTGCTTCTATACCCATTTTTTGTGTCACATTTTAACTTTTGCCTGCTTTGCAAAAAATATTACAAGTATACCCGCTTTTTTACATAACTTCAGCATACGGGGCTGAAGTAGCAAAGGCCATCACGCAAAACTTCAGCATTCTAGTAGACGGGCCTGAAGTAGCAAGTGTGCTGAACTTAAGCATAGTAACTAAAGTTTTGTTCTCTATTTGCTGAAGTTTTTGTTTAACTTGTGCACGTCTTAACGCAAAGCTTTTGTTTGTAATTGTTGAAGTTTTTGTTTTTGTAACTGGCGAACTTCAGCTCTAGAGCTGAAGTTTTTGTTTTGTAACTGGCGAACTTTTTTGTTTTTGTAACTGGCGAACTTCAGCTCTAGAGCTGAAGTAGCTGAAGTTTTGTTCTCTATTTGCTGAAGTTTTTGTTTAACTTGTGCACGTCTTAACGCAAAACTTTTGTTTGTAATTGCTGAAGTTTTTGTTTTTGTAACTGGCAAACTTCAGCTCTAGAGCTGAAGTTTTTGTTTTGTAACTGGCGAACTTCAGCTCTGATAAATATATTTAGGGCAATCATCCCGTGAACTGAAGTTCCATAGCAGCATCAACAACATCAGAAGAAAGAAGAAGAAGAAGAAGAAGAAGAAGAAGAAGAAGAAGAAGGAGGAGGAGGAGAAATGAGACTGAAGTTATTTAAAATGTGTGTACAAATTAAAAAATTTTAAAAAAATGAGTATAGGTTAAATGGGGACGACCAAATAGGGCGCCCGTGCAATTTTTACCCCCTCTCACCCAAATGCAAAATGTGGTCCGTGATAATGTGATAATTCAAATCACAAATAATTTGGAACCAGTTTGTTTAACCTTTTTAAAAGTAACCTCACAAGTATCACTACATTAATATTGAGATTCATAAATGTATTTAAAAGATACAACACTATACATATTATTATGATACCATTATTTTTAAGTCGGAATATCTCAAATATAATAATAAAATTAACTAAAACTAAATTGACATGAACCATAATAAATTATTATTCTTGAAACTGTGATCCTTGTCTCTCAAAAAGATTTTCCTGCAAAATGTAATAATATAAAAATTTAAATTTAAAATTAAAAATTAAAATTAAAATTCATTTAAAAACAAACCTGGGTAGAGAATATGAATTTCATGCATTTGCAAAAGTATTAAAAACTAAAAGATTCACGTGCAAATAATAAAAATGAAGTGAATTAAAAAATTGCAAACTTGTTAAAAAAATTATAATAAAAGGAGTTTTAATATTACCGTCAACATCAGAGTAAAGCAAGGAGATGTTTTTGAAAGAAAAAACTATGTTGGGATAAGTTCGTACAAGTCATATTTTAAGAAGCAATTAATTGAAAAATTTTAAAATATTTCATTTACCGTTGAATCTTGCAAATAAATAAAAGAGATGATGTAATTCTTAATATTATAACGATATGTGAAATATTTAAATTATGAATTGAAAAAGAACATATATTATACCTGATTGATATAATTTGTATTATTCGTATTATCGAGTCGAGATCTAGTAATAGGTGTTAATTCATCTAATAAAATTATTCCAGTAATTTTTTGTATTGTTATGTAGCTCAAATTGGTGGGCCCTATATACTGCACTGTGCAGCTTTAAAGACTTGACTTTCAAGGGGCATGCTGTTGCATTAAACGTTTTCGTTATTGGCCTTTAAATTTTTCATTATATTTATTCAACATTGTTTTACCATACTTAGAATAATAGATCTCACTCATAGAATAGTAGGATTGCCACATGTACTTGATCAGTACAACCATTGAGCAAAACTAGATAAAACGTTACTGGCGGGGATCTCATCCCCCCCCCACCCCCTCCCACCCCCTCACCCCCCCTCTTTCGGCTTATGTTTTTATGCTATTAATGAACTTACTTTTTGTTTCCTCTTCTTCCTAAAACACAAAACATTCTTAGTTTTCAAGTTCCAACCAATATTTAGAGTGCATTAATTTTTGAAATCAGTAGGGCATTGATAGTAGCCTATATCATGCAATGTAGACGCTATTTATATTTTAAATTAATCATATTTTATTGATATTTAAATGATAAAAGATAACAAAATGCTCTAATTGAGATTTTTATGTTGTGCAGGAGCCACTCCGAGCTAGAAGGAAGATGAAGAGCGTTTTGGAGTCAATTATGTACATACAAGGCTAATCAATGATAGCCAAGATGAAAAAGAGCAAGAAAAGGCAAAGAAAACAGTGAAAGCCACCTGGGCGCGATGGAATGCGGTGCAGAAACAAAAAGTTTGTGAACGACCGCGGTTGAGGATTTAGCAGCGGAAGATTTCAAGGGCTAAAGTGTAAATTTCTGAGAAATTAACCTAAACCTATAAGAGCCCAAAACTAGCCCAAAAGTCAGTTTAAGCTTGTTTTAGACTCAATTGGAGGCAAGAACAAGTGAGAGGAGATCAAGCCATCTTTAGAGTTTTTCTTTCTTCTTCTTTTTACCATTAATTGTGATCATGAACCATATTATTGCTTTATTTTATTTTAGTATGGGTAACTAAACATTTAGTCTAGGGTTGATGGAACCAATTGTTGGATGAAGTTTTTAACTCTATTATGATAGAATCAAGCCGTATTTGTTCTACGATTGTTCAACTACGTTTGTATTGTGATTAATTGAATGAGCCCTTGATTAATCGTGTCTAATTGCCATGTGTTTCTTGAGAAAGAATACTTGGTTAGATTGTTGTTGAACAACACCACTTTTGGGTAATTGAAGAGATTAATTACTTGAATTTAAAAGCGGGTTTAGAAATAACGAAGCTTTGGTGGGATAATTCTGAGTTGCATAAATTGTTAGCTAGAGTAGTTCGAAAGAATATTTCTAGTAAATTATTGTAATTGATCAAGAGATGATTACGATAGCCCATAACTCATAATCCTCATAGAGTATTACAGCGAGATTATAGCTTAAGAGTTAAGAATTAATCCGGTAATTGGGGAAATTACCCTAGATCTTTCTACCCTTGAATTCATCTTTATTCGTTATTATTGTTAGTTTTATTATCATTTTACTTTAGCTAAATAAATTACACTGTTTATTGATAAAAAAATCTTGCATCCAGAAATTGTCTGAGCTTGTTACTAGCACTATTAAGAGTTGTAGCGAATAGGTTAGTTCCATGTGGGTTCGATTTTGGACTTAAACCGGATTATATTTGCAGCGACCGCTTTGTCCTTTTTATAAGGCATAGTTGGGCGTGATCAAATTTTGGCGCCGTTTCCGAGGAACTAATGGTGTTATTAGTACAACTTAGAAGAATTGCTAGGATTTTTAGTTTAGATCAATTTTCTACGGTGTTATAAACTTTTCCGTTGGAATTCTCACGTTTGATCTCTCATGTGACTCAGGTGTATGCCTAGAAGCTCTTCGCGGACTGGTGAACTTTTCGAAGGACTCTCAGACTCCGAGAAAACATTCAGGGCATTAAGTCGTTCCAACAAGAAGAACAAGCAGTCACAACAAAAACACCAACTAGAAATTTAAATGACAACGTGGATGACGTCGAGGCAAACAATCGGAACAACCGGGTTGATCCGAATAATGGAGTGGTGGCACCTCTTGTGCTAGAAGCTGCTCTTTATGACTGGGCACTGCCAACTGCTGACAACCTAGCACTGCTGACAACCTGGCCACCGCCATTGTTGTGCCCTAGATACAAGCGGAGACATTCCAGATCACCAACAACATGCTGCATCTGTTACAGAATAAGGGATTGTTCTCCGGATCACACATTGAAGACCCACAACAACACTTGAAAAATTTCTTATCAATTTGTGTGACCCAAAGGCAGCCGAATGTGACCCCAGACGCCATCAAGCTGTTACTGTTTCCGTTCTCGGTGACTAGAGAGGCTCAGACTTGGCTGAATTCGCTCCCAATAAATTTCATTGCCACTTGGGAGGAATTAGTCAAGCAGTTCCTAAACGAGTTCTATCCTCCCAACAAGACTGCAAGGCAGATTGATGAGATATTGCAGTACAAGCAGAAACCTATTGAAACCTTGTAGGAAACATGGGAAAGGTTCAAAGGGATGCTAGTGAATTGTCCACACCATGGCATTCCAGACCAGATGCTTGGCTAGAGATTCTACATGGGTTTGGCAAACAATTTGAAAGCTAATGTAGATGCTTCAGCTGGGGGTGCATTTCTGAGAAAGACATTCACAGAGTGCAAGAGTCTTCTCGATAAGATGTCTCAGATTCAGGCTGGATGACGAGAGGTACGACCCTGACACCAATAGTGCATTCCATCCCTCTTGACCCAAACAATTCACATGCAGAGAACATAGCCACGCTCATGAATCGGATGAGTATATTGACAAAGAATATTGATGAGATGGGTACAAAGCAAGTGCATATTGTTGATACAACAAATGGAGGATTGTGTACCCCTTGCATTAGTCAGTCTTATGTGTGCTCATGGAGTGGAGAAAGTGATAACCAGGGCTTCAGAGAGGACATGAACATGTTAATAATTTTGGGGGTCAGAGGCAAGGAGGACAACAATGGGGGCCAACACCTAACCAGCAGTACAGACCCAACATGCCACAACCTGGAGGTATACGACCACAAGGCCAAGTGGTGCCATATCAAAGGCAACAAGCTATCAACAGCAGCACCAGCAATAGTTGGCATATCAACCACCTCATCAGCAGCAAGACAACAACATGGTAGAAATTAGGGGCATGCTGCGGCAACTCATGGGAACAAATAGTAAGATGCAGGAAAAGTTGGCAGCACATGACTCAACAATTAAAGGCATTGAAACTCAACTGGGACAGCTGTCCATGGCCTTGAACAACTGCCCCCAAGGAACATTGTCGGCAAACACAAATATTAACCCAAATGAGCAAAACCCAAATCAGCTAATGGCAGTAAGTCTCTGAAATGGAGAGATTTAGACAGAGAGCAAGAAGTTTCTCAATCCAGAAGAGAGACTACGCTAGCCACTCCAGTTACATTAGAAGCAGATGAATTAGCAGAACTCACCGAAGTGGTAGTTGAACAGGCACGTGTTGAAAAGGGTGAGACAAAAGAGGTTGAACAAGTCTCAGAACATGTGGTACCTCTTGTGCCACAAGCTTCCAACAAAGAACAACCAGCAAGCGATGGATAAAGAGTGAATCATGCACCCTTCTTTCATAGATTGGCAAACAAAAGAAAGATGATCAATACTGGAAATTCATGGAGATGCTTCGCCATATTCAATTGAATATTTCCCTGATGGATGATTTGAGGGAAATGCCAGGATATGCAAAGACGATGAACGACCTGATGTCGCGAAAATTTGACTTTTAGGACCTATCCATTGTAACTCTGACACAGACCTGCAGCGCGGTAGTGACAAGACCTATGGCCCAATAGATGTCTGATCCAGGTAGCTTCACTATTCCGTGTACTATTGGGAGTTATGCTTTTGCAAAAGCATTGTGTGACTTGGGAGCCAACATAAACTTGATGCCTTTGGCAATCTATACAAAACTGGGCATTGGCAGAGCTAGACCAACCTCGATGCTGCTGCAACTGGCCAATAGCACGGTTAAAAGACCGACAAGAATTCTTGGTTATATGCTGGTGCAAGTGGAAAAATTTGTATTCCCTGCAGACTTTGTTATTCTGGACTGCTAGGTAGATGAAGAGATACCCATCATATTAGGAAGGCCATTCTTAGCCAATGGGAGAGCGTTGATTGATTGTGAGACTGGAGAACTAAAAATGAGGTTGAACAATGAAGAAGTAATATTTAACGTTCAACAATCCATGAGGAAACCCAATGAATATGCAAACTGCTCACTAGTGGAGGCTGTGGATTTGATACTGCAAGAAGAGGATGAGACCCTTAATGTCAAAGATCCATTGGGAACCTGCTTTACAAATTTAGAAGAAATGGACGGTGAAGGGTTGGTAGAGTGGGTCATGTCCCTCGAAGGTCAAGGATTCTGGGAAAAGGAACCTCAGTTCGAGCCCTTACGTTTAGAAGAGAGAGTGACACCGCCTACAAATCCATCAATAGAGGAACCACCACAGCTGGACTTGAAAACGCTTCCAGCCCACCTCAGGTATGCTTTCTTGGGCCCCAATTCTACTTTGCCTGTTATTATATCATCTGGTTTGCTAGCTGCGCAGGTAGAACAATTATTGCAGGTATTGCAGGAATGCAATACTGCTATGGTTGGACTATGGAAGACATAAGGGGTATCAGCCCAGCCTTCTGCATGCATACGATTCTTTTGGAAGAGGGGCACAAACCTTCTAGGGAACATCAAAGACGGTTGAACCCAAATATGAAAGAAGTAGTAAAGAAGGAGGTGATCAAGTGGTTAGATGCAGGCATCGACTACCCCATCTCTGATAGAAATTGGGTCAGCCCTGTCCAGTGTGTGCCGAAAAAGGGAGGAATGACGGTCGTACAAAATGAAAAGAATGAGTTGAGCTCAACTCGTACAATCACGGAGTGGCAGATTTTCATGGACTATCGGAAACTAAATGCAGCCACCCGAAAGGACCGTTTCCCCTTACCCTTAATTGACCAAATATTGGACAGATTAGCTAGGCGATCCCATTTCTGTTTCTTGGACGGATACTCGGGGTATAATCAGATCTCAATAGCCCTGGAAGATAGAGTGAAAACGTCCTTCACTTGTCTGTATGGCATCTTTGCCTTTCGGAGAATGCCCTTTGGACTTTGCAATGCACCGGTCACATTCCAACGGTGCATGTTAGCCATTTTTACTGATATGGTTGAGGATATTATGGATGTGTTTATGAATTATTTCTCCGTAGTGGGGTATTCATTCGAATATTGTCTTCACAACCTAAGAATAGTGCTCAAAAGATGTGTGGAGACAAATTTGGTGCTGAATTGGGAGAAGTGCCATTTTATGGTACAAGAAGAAATAGTGATGGGGCATAGAGTGTCCAAAAAGGTAATTGAAGTCGACCATGCCAAGGTTGATGTGATCGAGAAGCTTCCAACACCCACTTCGATAAAGGTAGTGAGAAGTTTCCATGGGCACACCGGATTTTACAGGCGGCTCATTAAGGATTTTTCTAAGATTTCTAACCCCTTATGTAAGATGATCGAAAAAGACCAGCCCTTTGTGTTTTCTGATGATTGCAGGTTAGCATTTGAGGAGCTGAAGAAGAGATTGGTGAATGCACCCATAATTGTTGCACCCAACTGGGAGCAACCATTCGAGCTCATGTGAGACGCCAGTGATTATGCTATAGAAGCAGTTTTGGGGCAGCACAATGATAAAATGATGCACCCGATTTACTATGCAAGCAGGACGCTTAGTGGTGCACAGATGAACTACACTGTCACGGAAAAGAAAATGCTCGCTGTGGTGTTTGCCTTCGAGAAATTCAGGTCGTACTTAATTTGCTCAAAAATTATTGTTTATACTGACCATGCAGCAATTAGGTACTTGATAGCAAAGAAGGAGTCAAAGCCACGCTTTATTCGCTGGGTTCTGTTTCTACAAGAATTCGACTTGGAAATCCGTGACAAAAAGGGGACGAACAACCAAGTGGCGGACCACCTCTCGAGTTTGGAAGGAGCAGAAAAGAGAATGGAGGTTGAAGATATCACTGAGACATTTCCGGATGAGCAGTTACTTGCTGTGATAATGGAGGAGGCACCATGGTATGTTGATATTGCTAATTACTTAGCAAGTGGTATTGTACCTTACGACCTCTCCACAATTCAAAAGAAAAAGTTCTTCCATGATTGTTGTGCTTATTACTGGGATGAACCTCTACTATTTAAGATATGTGTTGATAACATGATCTGGAGGTGTATCCCCGAGCAAGATCAACCTTCTGTTTTGCAGGCTTGCCATGCTTCACCATATGGTGGACACTTTGGAGGAATCTGGACAACATCAAAGGTGTTGGAATCGGGATTGTATTGGCCTACACTGTTCAAGGATGCCCATGCTTGGGTCAAAAGTTGTGATGAATGCCAAAGGACATGCAACATATCCCGCCGTCATGAGATGCCAATGACCACAATTCAAGAGGTGGAGGTGTTTGACATGTCAGGGATCGACTTCATGGGGCCATTCGTCAGCTCATACGGTAACAAATATATATTGGTTGTAGTTGACTATGTCTCCAAGTGGGTTGGAGTGGTGGCTCTCCCAACCAATGATGCAAAAAGGGTGACAAGTTTCCTAAAGAAAAACATCTTCACACGTTTCGGCACCCCAAGAGCTATAATCAGTGATGGTGGCTCCCATTTTTGCAATAGAGCATTCGCACGCCTGTTGGAGAAATATGGAGTTTGCCACAAGGTAGCCTCACCGTACCACCCACAAACAAGCGGGCAAGTTGAAGTGTCCAATAGGGAGATTAAAAGTGTCTTTACAAAAATAGTGAATGCAACAAGGACCGATTGGGCGAAGAAGCTGGATGATGCATTGTGGGCATACAACACAGCCTTCAAAACTCCAATTGGCATGTCACCATACAAGTTGGTGTTTGGAAAGGCATGCCACCTTCCAGTAGAGCTCGAACATAAAAGCACTGTGGGCATTGCGCAACTGAATTTAGATATGGAGCCAGCGGGCACCAACAGAGTCACTGGGTTGCATGAGCTGGATGAATTCAGGTTCCGGGCATTCGAGAGTGCTAGACTATACAAAGAAAGGATGAAACTGATGCATGATAAGCACATCTTGGATCGGAACTTTAGACCCGGAGATCCAGTGTTGCTATATAACTCAAGATTGAGGTTGTTTTTGGGTAAGTTGAAGTCTCGATGGTCAGGACCCTTCAGAGTGGTGCAAATGTTCTCAAGTGGATCCGTGAAGATTGAATCAGAAGATGGGACAAACAAGTTCACGGTGAATGGGCAGAGGTTGAAACATTACCTTGGAATGACCGAAGAAAAAGGGGATAGAGTGGTAATAACTCTGGAAGAGCCCCAGGACACGAATGAAGAGTGATGATTAGAGCTTGCGTTGTGCCGCAACGTTAAATCAGGCGCTTCCTGGGAGGCAACCCATGGTTTGTTGTAATTCGTCGTGCCGTGACATTAAATCAAGCGCTTCTTGGGAGGCAACCCATGATCTTCTTTTGTTTTCTCTTGTTTTGTTGTTATATTTGATGTGAACGATACTAACCAGGCTATTAGTGTGCAGGGAAAGATTTTTGCACATCGGGAGGAGTCGGGGTCAAAAGCTAACTCGGAGAGGTAAAAATTGAATAAAACATAAAAAAATTAGTAGAGGGCCGAACCGCGACCGCGATCCCAATCGCGGCCTTGGGCGCGGAGATTGCGTAGGCCGCTGTTTTGGTCACTGCGACCGCGGTGATTAAGGGAGTCATTTTTTGGGTCACCGCGACCGTGGTCACAACCGCGGAATGGCACGGTTGTCCGGGAGCTCGGTGCGGTCGGGTGACATCAGGTAAGTAGTTTTGTTTTTCCTAAACCCCATCCCTCTCACTTAAACTAAAACACCCGCCCACCCCTCTCACTTAACCTAAAACACCCGCCCACCCCTCTCACTTCACCCATTCTCTTTCCCCTTCTCCTAATTTTACTCTCCCTCTCCCAAATCAAAATCCCTAACTCACGCCCCTTTCCTCCATTCTCCTCATCTCACCAAAAGCTCTCTTTATTCCTCGTCCTCCATTAACAAGCTATCACCTCCATCGTTCAAGAATATCAAGTAAGTTCATGATTTGTCTCTCCTTATGTTCTTTTTGAATTTGTTTCTTTTTTCTTTTGTAGTTTATTTTCAGATTTTGGTAGAAATTTTTGAGTAAATTTGTCTTCTTTTTAGTATAGAATGTGGCGTTAAAATCATGACTCTCTTGTATTATAGGTAGATTGTGGTAGAGATAGGTGTGTGAGGCCATTGTAGTTGATTTGGGAGGATTTGTAATTCTATGGGGTTATTTGTGCTAAATTGTAGCCATATGCACACTAGTGTTTGTTGAATTGCCCCTATGAGCTTTAAATGCTATTGTGACCATGGTGTGGATGAAGTCTGAGTAACCGACCTGGGTTCACACAATTCACACCCTTACTAATAATGGCACTTGTGTTGTCAGGTATCATGAATCCATTCAGGAAGAGACGGGCCACAGGATCCTCGGCCAGTGGATCGGGAGATGCTTCTAGAGCTCGGACATAGGCTAGCTCAAGCCAGTTTGATAGTAGGAGGTTTGTGTCCAGAAAATCCCAGGAGAGGTTTAGTGCGAAGACGGCAAAGAATCCTGTGGCCGAAAGGTCCATTGACAGGGCAGCTCTTTGTGAAGATAACCCAAACATATACCGAGAATTGTTGCAGCGTCGGCTCGAAATCTTCTTTGAAGAGCTGGAGGATGGCAATATGATGCTGGTTAGAGAATTTTATGCAAATTGCCCGGAGCATGAGAATCTGGTTGTCACGGTGCGCCAAACCAGAGTGGATGCTTCACGCGAGGCCATCCGACGAGTGTACAGGTTTCCAGCCTTCAATGGGGCTGAAGATTGTTACCAGACATACAAGAAAAGGCCTGTCACTATGAACCTCTTCATCCAAACCATCCGTGTGCCAGGAAAGGACTTAATATGGGTTAAACCTATGTGCACCCTAATCTCATCCTCCCTCACTTGGGAGGCAAAGTGTTGGCTGAACGTCATCAACAATAGTCTGCTGCCATCAAGCAACACCACTGATGTCAATAGACCTAGGGAAACAACGATATGGTGTTTAGTGAATGGTCATGATTTTGATGTGGCCCGGTTGATCCAGGAAGAAATGTTCATCTTCTCAACCGAAAAGAAGTATGGTTTCTACTTTCCTTCTCTGGTCACTAAATTGTGCAGAGCGGCAAGAGTTCCGAGAACCCCAACATGGATGGATTGGTGCCAAAGGAGGCCGCATTCAGGGCATCTAAAGTAAATATCGGGAAAGACCCGGTGGCACCTGGAGCTATTCAAAGCGACACCTCGGATGAGTCGGATGATGATGATGATGATGATGATGATGATGATGATGATGGTCAGGAGGAGTCAATGCATGCCTCACCCCCACAGGTGCAGATTTCTTATGAGGTAGGCCCATCTCAGGCCCGCCGGAGTAACCCTCTGACAGCTCTGGAACAGGATATGGCTGGGCTGCATACTTCGGTCACAGACCCGGGTACTAGAGTTGATGCTCTGGCCACTCAAAGTGAAAAGTCTGAGAAGAAGATTATGGGATGGGTGAGGGTGCTAGGACGAGCTTGTCGCCTCGATCCTGGCACTGTCTCCGATCAAGACTGGGTACCAGGGAAGTCCCCTAACCTTACTCTGCTTTAATTTATTTGACATGGGGATATGCCAATTTTTTTAAGTGTGGGGAGGGGAATGATGTGTATGTTGTTGTTGTATATGTATGTATTTGATTGGTAGTTTAGTTTGTCAAGTTAACTTTGACTTGGCCCGATGATGGAAACCACTCGGCGGGTTTCTTGAGGCACTAAAGTCAAACAAAAAAAAAAGATTTTGGTTTTGTATTAGTGTATCGACTCCCCTTGGGTTTTCTTTAAACCACAGTTATTTTCCGAGGGTTTTTATTTGAACCAGGTGTAGTTAGTTTTATTCATTTTTAGTTAGGAACTTATGGGCGAGGAAAGAATTGAATATAGACTACTTTAGTGTGACACTTAGGCTCATTAGTTGACTCTAGCGAGAAAGCCTTAAAATGTGTGTTCTTGATTTGGCTTAAGTACCCTGAGCGGAGTGTCTATTGATCAAACCTGAATTGAGTCATGTGCCATGTGTGGGTGAGGCTTTGTGTATTCTATGCTAACGTTTAACGCCTAGAACTTGCCCTGTGTGTTTGAAAAGCGAAATGATAGTCTTATTTGTTATAGGAAGTGATATAGACATTTCTTTGTTGAACCATATCTATACATGTTCTACCCACCTAATTGTTATACACCAAGTTAACCCCCTTTGAGCCTGTAATCCTATTTTCTTTGGCAACCACATTACAAGCCTTACCCAATTTTTGAATTGTCCATCTATTTGAACCTTATCACCTCTATAAGCACTTGAATTGTGATGAAATATATAAAAGTTAAAGTGTGGGGTGGTTGGTGGGGCTTTTGAGTGGAACTGAGGAAATACGGATAAAGGTGCACGGTGCTGAAAATCACTACTAAAAGCCACCTGAACTGAGAAAAAAAAAGAGTTGTATTGTGTAAAGAATGCCTTTGATGGTGGTGGCTTTTGAGATAATTGTGCTTAAAGAAATAGGGGGTATCACATATTGATGTAAATGTGGAATGGTGGTTTGACATAAGTATGTGCTTAAATGCTGAAATAGATGAATTAAAAGTGCTTAGGGAGGTGTAGTCACTATTATATCCAAATATATCCTTCCCGACCCGTAACCTACATTACATCCAAATAAAGTTCTAATTGATCCTAAACTATATGAGCTTGATTAGTAGAGTAGTACACTACGGGCAAGCATATGGTGCATTTTCTGTGGCACAAGAATGTTCTTTCTGAGGGTGAGCGAATTTTGTTTATTTGAAGTCCTCAGTGTGAGCGAATTGGATTGATTATGACATAAGTCTCTTTTGTGGTGAGTAGGTACTTGAATCATGAAAGGGAGGTAAGTTTGGACCTCTAACTTAGAGGAAGTGAGCTGGTTAGGGACACTGCGCGGCTAGAGAGAGAGTCCGCTCTTGAGGTGTGGATGTTACGCTAAGGTAGTTGCCCAGTGAAGTTAGGCCTGTGGAGTGTGGTTTTGTTGTTAGAGGACGAGCAACGGTTTAAGTGTGGGGTGTTGATAGTAGCCTATATTATGCAATGTAGACGCTATTTATACTCTAAATTAACCATACTTTATTGATGTTTAAATGATAAAAGATAACAAAATGCTCTAATTGAGATTTTTATGTCGTGCAGGAGCTACTCCGAGCCAGGAGGAAGATGAACAGCATTTTGGAGTCAATTATGTACATACAAGGCCAATCAATGATAGGCAAGATGAAAAATAGCAAGAGAAGGCAAAGAAAACAGTGAAAGTCAGGTCCGCGATGGAACGCGGTGCAGAAACAGAAAGTTTGTGAATGACTGCATTCGAGACCATGGTTGAGACCGCGACCGCGGTCGAGGATTTAGCAGCGGAAGATTTCAAGGGCTAAAGTGTAAATTTCTGAGAAATTAACCTAATCCTATAAGAGCCCAAAACTCGCCCAAAAGTCAGTTTAAGCTTGTTTTAGACTCAATTGGAGGCAAGAACAAGTGAGAGGAGATAAAGCCATCTTTAGAGTTTTTCTTTCTTCTTCTTTTTACCATTAATTGTGAATCATGAACCATATTATTGCTTTGTTTTATTTTAATATGAGTAGCTAAGCATTTAGTCTAGGGTTGATGGAACCAATTGTTGGATGAAGTTTTTTAACTCAATTCTGATATAATTGAGCCGTGTTTGTTCTATGATTGTTCAACTACGTTTTGTATTGTGATTAATTGAATGGGCCCTTGATTAGTCGTTTCTAATTTCCATGTATTACTTGATAAATAATACTTGGTTAGATTGTTGTTGAACAACACCACTTTTGGGTAATTGAAGAGATTAATTACTTGAATTTAAAAATAGGCTTAGAAATAATGAAGCTTTGGTGGGATAATTCTGAGTTGCATAAATTGTTAGCTAGAGTAGTTCGAAAGAATGTTTCTAGTAAATTATTGTAATTGATCTAGAGATGATTACGATAGCCCATAACTCATAATCCTCATAGAGTATTATGGCGAGATTATAGCTTAAGAGTTAAGAATTAATCCGGCAATCGAGGAAATCAATACCCTAGATCTTTCTACCCTTGAATTCATCTTTATTCTTGATTATTGTTAGTTTTATTATCATTTTACTTTAGCTAAATAAATTCCATTGTTTATTGATAAAAAATCTTGCATCCGAAAATTGTCTGAGCTTGTTACTAGCACTATTAAGAGTTGTAACGAATAGGTTAGTTCCCTGTGGATTCGATTCCGGACTTAAACCGGATAATATTGCAGCAACCACTTTATCCTTTTTATAAGGCATAGTTGGGCGTGATCAACCATCATTTTTTCAAGCTAACATTTTTAAAATAACATAAGTTAATAAATTCATTATATATTTAAAGTAACATGTGGCTGGTTCATTAAAAACAATGACAAAAAGGCGGTAAATAAAAAAGTACTTCAATTTGAAACAATCTTAACAAATAAAATTATCTTCGCGATCTAAAACTACATCAGTAATATATTTCACAAAACCACTTGGGCCGGACATGATGATTCGAATTAATAGACCTCAATAGGCTTTTTTACACGCTTGATCCTTTTTTAACTATTATTTTAAAAAAGGAATTTTTACATTCCTACGTCATATAGGAAACTATATTACCCTCAATGTTTAAGGTTTGGTATAATTATATTTAATATATCTAATTACCAATTATATACCATTAATGGTTTTTAAGGGTATTAATTACACTCCTAATTTAATGGTACTGTATATTCCTTCTAATTCCTCTCCGNATCAAAATCCCATTATTTCTTCCATAGCCAAGGCACTGTCGGCACCTCTGCAATCTTGTCCCAATGTTTTTGTGCCCGGGGAAGATGAGCACAAGCCTGGTCGATTTGATGGTTATGATTTCGGGGTCCTTCACATTAAGGTTTATATCCCTGAGTTTGATTCTCAATATGTTCTGAGCTCGAACAGATCTGTTTATCTTTTTCTTTTGATGCTTCAATTGTTGGCAAAAGTCAATTTTCTTGTAACAGTTCATGGGAGGATTTTGCTTAGGAAGATCTATCCCTTCATCATATTTTTTTGGATTCCATATTTAGCATAGCAGTTTCGTAAGGAGTAACAAGAGAATATAGACGAGTCACAGAATTGTAGCATAATTGGGATTTTTGACATAATTGCGTTTTTTGCAGAGATTTGTAGAAGTTTTAATCTTTTTTGATTTGTGAAAACAGAAAACAAAGCATCTACAATCAGAATACAAATAATCTACAATTTATCTACAAAATATCTACAAACTGGGTAAATTGAATTTTAATATCCCAATTCCCATTCAATTGTAGCATAATCGGGATTTTCGACATAATTGTATTTTTTGCAGAAGATTTGTAGAAGTTTAGTCGTTTTTTATTTGTGAAAACAGAAAGAAAGCATCTACAATCAAAATACAAATAATCTACAATTTATCTACAAAATATCTACAAACTGGGTACATTGAATTTTAATATTCCCAATTCCCATTCATTGTAGCATAATTGGGATTTTCGACATAATTGCGTTTTTTGCAGAAGATTTGTAGAAGTTTTAGTCGTTTTTTATTTGTGAAAATAGAAAAAAAGCATCTACAATCAGAATACAAATAATCTCCAATTTATCTACAAAATATCTACAAACTGGGTACATATTTGGACTTGACATGCTTCCCCTGAAATGTATGTTTCACAATTTAGATACATATTTTTGTCCAAAACAGTACTAAATCATCCACCTTTTTCTTACTAACACGCATCTGCAATATTGTTACGTTAGACGTAAGTGTTGACAACCTAGAACAGCTTGTATATTTTTAATTCTTTCAGTTGAGTTTCAAGTAATTAAATATTTTAAAAAGATGAGATCGAATCCATTAAAACCAGACAATTAATTAAGGAATTTCCAATATTAGCGCGCCTAAATAAGGAAGCCTACAGCTACAATGATTCCTTATTTAATGAAATATCTGAAAGAATCTTTAATTCCCCAATTATAGCGCGCCTAAATAAGGAAGCCTACAACTATAATGATTCCTTATTTAATGAATTATCTATTTTTTGTAGAAATACTATTAGCATGGAGGGTAATATGTAAACTATAAACATATTTGGTAACATAGTTTCCTATATGGTATAGGAACGAAAATTTCCCTTTAAAAAAATAGCATCATTTATTTTTTATTCCATAAAGAGCATTTTTTTTATTATTAGCATATTATAAAAACTAAGCTCAACATTTAATAAGTTAACGGACTCACTAATCACAGGAAGTACATTTTTGTTCATCTCCATTCTCCCTTTCCAACATTCATCTTTTGTCACGACCCAAAATCTATAAGGTCGTGATGGCGCCAGACATCATTGTCGGGCAAGCAAATCATTAATTAATTGAAACAATTTTCTGTTTTAACATTTATGAAAAACATTTACTTTCACTTGATTACATGTTAACTAATATAAAATCGGTTAAGTAAAACAATGGTTTGAATATTACATTTTAGCAAATATATCCCAACACATCCCAGAAACCGATGTCACAATTACATAAGCAATTTCTAAGAATTTTATAATTTCTACAAAGCTTGTCCGAAATACAAGTGGACAAAGAAATTAAAATAATGTAATACAGTATGAGGGAGACTCTGTCAGCTGCGGGTCGCCTCCGGATGATGCAGCTCGCCTAAGTCTCCAATCCTCCACATCGCTATGAAAGTACTTGTGCAATAAAATGCACAGTAAGTGTAGCATGAGTACAAAAATAACGTGTACTCAGTAAGTTGCCCGCCTAACCTTAGAGAGGTAGTGACGAGAGGTCAAATTAGACACTTGCTAAAGGTCAATTTAGAATATTCAAGTGTGACACTAAGCATGACTATTATAGGCAATTTATTAAAATCAAGAATAAATATTATCAACTCCGTTCACATTTAACACTTTATATCTTCGTCATATTAATAATAATTAATCAACATGGGTGATTTAATCGAATAAAAATTTATCAATGGGAAGGAACAACTTCTTCCAAAATTTTTAATAACTTTAAATCTCTGTCATTTCAAATGACAACTTAAAATTCCAGGTCAGTAATCAGGCAAAAATCATAGCAACTACGCAGTAATATCATGCGCAAGCAATGCCGAGGGTCGAACGGCGTGGACCAACAATAATAAACTGTGCACTGCCGAGGGTCGAACGGCTCGAACCATAGATGCATCTATCTGCCCCACTCGTGAGTCGATCATGCGACGCGGTTATACATACAAATAATAAGGCTAGCCTGCTCACGAATCATACCTGCGACTCAGGTGCTCATTTGTACCCATATCCACATAATAAATCCGTATTTTTATCAAGCAGTTTTTCTCAGGAAAGTGGTAAAATTCTTCTTAAAGGGACTTGACATAGAGCTTTTAAATCTTTTTTTTTAAACTCATTTGCCAAGTTTAATGATATTCCATAATACAACCCTACCAGGTATACAATTATCCACGGAGGAATCAATTCTCTTTCTAGATGATTAAGAAAATGAACTCTAGTCTTCTTTTAGATATTCAATTATGATTTCGATTATATTAGCAGTTTAATGGTACATGCCGGATCACAGATACAACACGTAAGGCATGCTAGTGGGTCTTAGACTACCCGGACATGGCATAATAGTAGCTATGCACGGACTCCCATCACCTCGTACGTACGTAGCTCACGAAGATAATAGCACATACTTAATTAATTCACGTAGGGGGGCAATTCCCCCTCACAAAGTTAAAAAGGAGACTTACCTCGCTCCGAAATTCCATAACCGGTTTCCAAGCCCTTCCGACGACTCCAACGGACGCACAACGTCCCAAAACTATCCAAATCACGTCCGATTGACCCCAAAATTTGCACACAAGTCGTATTCAACATTACGGAACTTCTCCAACTTCCGGAATCGCATTCCGACCTCGATATCAAAATTTTCACTTTCGGTCGGATTTCTCAAAAACCTTCAAATTTCTATCTTTAGCCAAATGACTTCAAAATGACCTCTGGACATCCGAATTCACTTCCGATCGCGCTCCCAACTCCAGAATCACCATACGAAGCTATTCCCATACTCGGAATCCCAAACAAACATCAACATCACTGAAATGCGCTTCAAGCCAAACTTAGGAAATTCCTTCAAAAATTCTGACTTCCACAATATGCATCTAAACGTTCCCGGGTTATCTAGAGTCCGATCTGGACGTACGCCCAAGTACGAAATCATCATACGAAACAGGAACCTTCAAATCTTGATTCGGAGGTCGTTTCCTCAAAATTCCAATCTTAGTTGATTCTTCCAACTTAAGGCTTCTGAAATGAGAATTTTCTTTCCAAATCAACTCTAAACTTTCCGGAATTCAATTCCGACCACACCTACAAGTCATAATACCTGAAATGGAGGTGCTCACGACTTCAAACCGCTGAACGACGCGCTAGAGCTCAAAATTGACCGGTCGGGTCGTTACATTCTCCCCCACTTAAATAGACGTTCATCCTCGAACGTGCTAAGAACTGCTCTGGAGTTATCTGAAATCACTATTTAACACTTCGTACACCTGCCCGTGCTACCACAACCTAGTTGAGCACATTAGCTTGATCGAATCTGAAGATTTCTTCTTTTATCCACATAATAAGCTCAGAACCTAGTTCCAACACTTGAAATTTTCTGCCAGGCCTAGTTCCAATATATAAACACCGTATCAACTACCACACAACATACCAGAACATGACTGTATACCCTTGCTGAATTAGCACCATGCATCGCAAGATTCATCATCTAACCACAATGACGCTCCCTGAACCTCAATAGCCAAAACTCCNTATATATATATATATATATATATACATACATACATCCTGCTATAATGCTGACGATACCACCACAACAGAGGAGATGAGTAGAAATTCATACCCAACTGCAGAGTTAACAAATCATTGAATATCTCATCTTGACTAGAATCATCACCTCATTATGAACCTGAATAATGGTATTTGTCCTTCAATATACACTTCACATAACCTTATCGCACTGATCCCTGATCCGAAAATCTCGTCTCACCCAGTATGAACTGATCAGACAACAAATCACCCCAAATATGACCAACATCCTCACATGATACCGCATCGCGTCAATAGGCCATAACTCGAACATGATAATAAGAAACGACTCAGGAAGGGACTATTCAACTCACACAACTAATAGAACTTTTATCAGAAAATAGGAAGTAGAACATAAGAAAGAATAAATATAGAAACCTTACTCATCATCACATTGTTGCAGCGTGCAACCCGATCCGAATAACATACCCGTGGCGACGTGCCACTCGATCCGCTCATAAAATTTACATAAGAAGATATATATATATACGAAGCTGATTTGCTCACTATTACAAATTACTGAATATCGATCATAAGCACGCTAAGTGCATAATACCATCCTGGGGAGACTGATAAAGGTGCATGCTACAAAACTCAAGTGTATATATATATATATATATATATATATACACACACACACACAGACTCTGGATCTCAAGAGCTATCTCACATAACATCCTCACTACGCGGGACCTCAACACATAGGAAATTATTGAGCTGTTTCACAACTCACACTGCACAATCATAAGATCACATGAATTTGACGAAGACAGAATAACATCTTCTGTTCTATTACCATTCCATGAAAAAGCGCTCTGCTGAAATGAACATGCCTGGCTCATACAGAGCGCATAATCATATTTAAATCCGTCCACAAACATCGAGTCTACCTTGCTCGCACCAAACTAAGCTAATAGCTTTACCTGGGTCCACATTAACCCACCTCCTCTCATAATACGCGAGAAAAACCATCATAGCCGGGACAAACACCCCACAATCCACAACCAAATGAACTGAACGCCTTCCAGGCAAAAGTTCTCAATTAAGCAATGTTGCACTTCCTTATACTTGGTCTGAATCTTCAACCAATCAGGTGACTACATGTCACACTTATACAATCTTCCCGCGGTCATGCTTCCATGACCTTCCACACAAGGCAACAAATCTGCACATCTACACCACCGACCACACTAATGCTGCAATGCAAATCAAGAACCCATGACCAGGGTACAAAGCCTCTTTCACCGAATATCGATCTCGGGTGACACTGAAGATAACACTAGCTTACTTTGAACTTCAAATCACTTTTTCTTGCTCATCCGAGCTCATGACGTCCTTGTCAACACTGAATCGCAATCTCGATTCTCACTCCCAGTTACATACTGCTTACCTCACCTAACATGCCAATATGAGGTAGCGCAAGAATTCCATCATAACTTCTGAACCACCAATAGGGTGAACACTTCATCATATAGAAACCCTTTACTTAACTCAATTCAAGAGTATCATCTCAACACACGGGTGAATTCCCACAATCACCCAATACGCAAATCCTTAAGTAGTAGTCTATACCATCATAACCCTTCCGGGATCCGCCTACACCTGACAGGCCATAGCACTCAAATGCTCCCACATGAAATCCATTACGACGGCCGACAAGCCCCTCACACACTGGCACAAACCACATGCATAACTTAACATATCGAAGGACTTGATCACTGCCGTAAATGTGCCATTTCAACCATGGCTAATCAATCTATTTTCTTTTAATCATGTTCAATTGCCTTAGGAATAATAGCAAATTCCTTCAACTCATAGCAAACTCAACCCTCACTCATCCAGAGTGACCTTAATTCACGAGACTATGCTTCCTAAATCTCACAACTCGTCTCATACCCTCCTGATAATCCTTATACAATCCGGAGTTTATTTCTTTCACTCCTCCAATACTATCCTGCACGCTGAAACATATCATAGAACATTCCAACCATCTTCTTTTTTTCTCAGAAATCACTCTGCAAAAGCTCGATTCTCGATCATAATGCTGCCTGAAACCTTTAAACGCCTCATTCTTAACTTTTGAACTCACTAGGACCGCTATTGAGAGTCACCCACTCTGACTGGCCCCGAATACAATCAACTCCAAGGCTCTTCTAGCACATGAACACCCTTTTCCTTGAAGCACGTGACTGAGTCACTACCCTGACAACTCATCTATGCCTTAAGCAAAATTCTGAATCTTCCAAAGCCTAACCCTGACCCGACATGGCCAACTTTTGCACACATTCATCACATCCCACGCACAATCACCATTTTACTCCTTTCCCTTAGCTGTAATAACTTGCCAACACGCCGACAATCCGCAACCCTATGATAACACAATCCTGCAACCCAACTGCAGATGGTGGGACTCCCCCACTTAGCCCGAAGCTACTCCTTGCACCACTCTAGACCCTGCCGAGATCCTTTCTCCTTTGATAACACGATCTTGCTCAACCAATCCGTCCAATTCTTCCAAATTCTCTTGCTAGCACTTCCTAAATACTCAAATTCTGTAGCATCATTCACACATTGTGCCTCCTACATAATAGCCACTAGAACCCCTCACAGAGACCTGCCAACCATGCCACCGCTAACCTATTCACAGGAGATAACCCACCTGTGGAAATCACCCGCGGACACCTTCCAACGACGCTGAAATGCACGCTCTCTGCGACTTCAATACCCCATCCTACGCCCTGCTTCATTTACCAACTTTACTAGTCCGTCCGCTCCTCATGGACATCCATTGAATGCGCGACAATATCTTCAAATTCCAAGCTATGCTGTCGCTCCCCCACTTTGCGACTGCTCGACTTCCGCTTCTTACACCTGGCCTCCTAGAAATGGAACCACTGCCTAGCCTCACTTCAGGATCATTCTCGGTAGCTCTCAAACCAGCAGATCACCACGACTTCAAGCTCTTCGAAGATCATCTTTCTCTAGCTGCCTTCATTATCAACACTTATCCGGTACTGAACCACCGCACCTCACGGCCTCTTCCAACCGCATTCTTCAATACTTCTTCTAAATACTCTGATCCGACGCAACCGAAGAAACCATAGCACTGACAAACCTAACACATTCCATTCGATCAATGACGACGACTTCACGTCACAGGTGCATATCCCACCTCACTTGAAGACACCAAGTCTTATTACTTTATCAACCCCAACCGGACCATTCATAATCCAAATGCCTTTCCTCTGCCGGAACTAAAATACCGAAATCTTGAAATCGCACTCTGAGAAAACCTCCCTTCAAATCATTCATCACCCCCAACATACGGGCAAGAATTCTATCATTATATCGACATCGCGCGATAACCAATCGCAAGCATCATCACTACCTGAGCATAGCCTTAAGGCTCTCAGAAACACAACTACTGAGCTGAAACAATATATTATTCTTTTGCATGGCCATAACAACAGCCCCAACCAATTACACATGGAAACACCTCAAATTACATATGTAGCACCATTTCAATTCCTCAAATTTCCTGATTCATAGCAAACGCTTCGCGACGCGTAAGATTGAGTAAAAATAAACATAGGCATAAGCATCAAAGGAATCAAATCGCACGATGAGTAATCAAGAAGGGTAGTACTCCTAACAACCCTGTAGCCTCTCGAAGATAAGTACAGACGTCTCCATACCGATCTGCAAGACTCTACTAGACTTGCTCATGACTCGTGAGACCTAAGGGAACCTAGAGCTCTGATACCATGTTGTCACGACCAAAATCCATAAGGTCTGATGGCGTCGTACATCATTGTCGAGCAAGCCAATCATTAATTAATTGAAACAATTCTCTGTTTTAACATTTATGAAAAATATTTCCTTTCACTTGATTACATGTTAACTAAATAAAATCGGTTAAGTAAAACAATAGTTTTAATATTACACTTTAGCAAATATATCCCAACACATCCCAGAACCCGGTGTCACAAGTACATGAGCAATTTCTAAGAATTTTACAATTTCTACAAATCTTGTCCGAAATACAAGTAGACAAGGAAATTAAAATAATGTAATACAGTATGAGGGAGACTCTGTCAGCTGCGGGTCGCCTCCGGATGATGCAGCTCGTCTAAGTCTCCAATCCTTCACATCGCTATGAAAGTACCTGTGCAATAAAATGCACAGCAAGTGTAGCATTAGTACAAAAATAACGTGTACTCAGTAAGTCGCCCGCCTTACCTCAAAGAGGTAGTGACGAGAGGTCAAATTAGACACTTGCTAAAGGTCAATTTAGAATATTCAAGTGTGACACTAAGCATGACTATCATAGGAAATTTATTAAAATCAAGAATAAATATTATCAACTCCGTTCACATTTAACACTTTATATCTTCGTCATATTAATAATAATTAACCAACATGGGTGATTTAATCGAATAACAATTTATCAACGGGAAGGAACAACTTCTTCCAAAATTTTTAATAACTTTAAATCTCTGTCATTTCAATTGACAACTTAAAATTCCAGGCCAGTTCTCAGGAAAAAATCATAGCAACTACGCAGTAAATATCATGCGCAAGCAATGCCGAGGGACGAACGACGCGGACCAACAATAATAAATTGTGCGCTGCCGAGGGTCGAACGGCTCGAACCATAGATGCATCTATATGCCTCACTCGCGAATCGATCATGCGATGCGGTTATACATACAAATAATAAGGCTAGTCTGCTCGTGAATCATACCTGCGACTCAGGTGCTCATTTGTACACATATCCACATAATAAATCCGTATTTTTATCAAGCAATTTTTCTCAGGAAAGTGGTAAAATTTTCTTAAAGGGACATGAAATATAGCTTTTAAATCTTTGTTTTGAAACTCATTTGCCAAGTTTAATGATATTCGATAATACAACCCTACCATGTATACAATTGTCCACGGAGGATTCAATTCTCTTTCTTGATGATTAAGAAAATGAACTCTAGTATTCTTTTTAGATATTCAATTACGATTGCGATTATATTAGCAGTTTAATGGTACAAGCAGGATCACAGGTACAACACGTAAGGCATGCTAGTAGGTCCTAGACTACCCAGACATGGCATAATAGTAGCTACTCACGGACTCCCATCATCTCGTGCGTACATATCCCCCGAAGATAATAGCACATACTTAATTAGTTCACCTAGGGGGACAATTCCCCCTCACAAAGTTATAAAGGAGACTTACCTCGCTCTGAAATTCAATAACCGGCTTCCAAGCCCTTCCGATGACTCCAACGGATGCACAACGCCCCAAAACTATCCAAATCACGTCCGATTGACCCCAAATTTTGCACACAAGTTGTATTCGACATTACGGACCTGCTCCAACTTCTGGAATTGCATTCCAACCTCGATATCAAAATTTCCACTTCCGATCGGATTTCTCAAAAACCTTCAAATTTCTATCTTTAGTCAAATGACTTCAAAATGACCTCCAGACATCCGAATTCACTTACGATCGCGCTCCCAACTCTAGAATCACCATACAAAGCTATTCTCAGACTCAGAATCCCAAACAGACATCAACATCATTGACTTGCGCTTCAGTCCAAACTTAGGAAATTCCTTCAAAAATGCTAACTTCCACAACATGCATCGAAATGCTCCCGGGTTATCTAAAGCCCGACCCGGACATAGCCCAAGTCCGAAATCATCATACGAACCTGCAGGAACCTTCAAATCCTGATGCGGAGGTCTTTTCCTTAAAATTCCACTCTTAGTTGATTCTTCCAACTTAAGGCTTCTGAAATGAGAATTTTCTTTCCAAATTAACTCTAAACTTTTCGGAATTCGATTCCGACCACACCTACAATTCATAATACCTGAAATAGAGCTGCTCACGACTTGCTGAACGATGCGCTAGAGCTTAAAACGACTGGTCGGTTCATTACACTGCTTCACTCCATTTTTTAAAATCTGATGCATATGTGAATGCCACCTAAATTCAAGATGTATTGATTTATACATCTTTTATACTTTATATATCAAGTATCACTTTAATTGAAAATGTACTTTTATGTATATAATTGTTGTATATTTATTTGTGAAGTGCCATCTTATTTTAAGATGTATTTTTAATGTATATTTCAAATACATTTTATATGTCAAGTGCCATTTTAATTCAGGATATTTTTTTTATGTATATTTTTCTTGTGAATTTATATGCCATCTTCATTAAATTTAAGATATATTTTTATGTATATTTCACATGTCTACGTATCATCTTAATTGAAGATGTATTTTTTATATATATTGTATACGTGTTAATTCAGTGTATATTTTTTTATATATACGTTTTGTATCTGTTAACATATATTATTATCGAAGTAAGATCTTTATGTAAAAAAGGAAGAAAGAAGGAAGATAAAAATCTAAAAAAGATAATTAAAAAGAAAATGAATGGGACAAATTTAGAAAATATATTGGCTTCGGCAAAAAACAAATTAAGAAGATGAAAAAAGGAAGGAAAGTTAATATATAAAGAAAAAAAGGCATAATTTTTGTGCAAAGAATTATTGACTTTCCATTCAAATTGCTTATGTTTAAGGATATAATTAATATTCCTATTTTAATGGAAGTGTGTGCTACAAATATAAATGTTTTCCTGCCATAACTATAATATTGGATTTCATACTAAGAATTTGTTATATTTCCTTTAAACTATGACATTTATGTAAAGTTCCTCCAATTCGTTACGTGGGATAGATTGGGAAGAAAACTATGTTTAACTAGATCGATCTTATGTAATTTGAGTCAAAATCTTGTTGGGACGTTCAATCACTCAATTAGCAAATAGCTTTTTGCATCTAGGACCATTCGATTATTTGTGTTTATCTTAGACGGACACTGAGATTATAGGTGAAAGTTCACGCGTTGTTCGAATTTGGTAAAAGCAAACATGTAATTAAACTCTAGAAAAATTTTGAGAAATACATTTAAAGTCAATATTTGGTCCACGCTTTGGAAAGTACATATTTAGTTGTTGGTGGACGTTAAATGAACTCGAACAAAAACTTGTCGATGTGAAAACCCCTTCTAATGGTAATGAAAATCACCAAACTAAGAGGCTAAAGACATAAGCCTATTTAATCGATCACTTATTGAAATTGTTCAGGTAAAAAAGATAAATAATCTGTTGAAGGAACCATAACAATTGTATATAAGAAACAAATACATAAATAATTTAGAGAACCTATATTTCAGATGTAACGACCCGATCGGTCGTTCTGCTTCCTAGAAACCCGTACCCCTAAATAAGACTTCACATATTTTCTTTTATTGATTTATGACTTGCGGGGATGGTTGGTTCGAGATTTAGAAGAGTTTGTGTTGAAATTAGAACACTTGGTTCCTTAAGGTTGGCCTAAAAGGCCAAGTTTGACTTCGGTCAACATTTTGAGTAAATGACCTCGGAATCATAATTTGAAGGTTCCAATAGGTTCATATGACGATTTCGGACTTGGGTGTATGTCCGGAGCGGGTTTTGGATGACCCGGGAGAGTTTCGGCGCCAAATAGCGAAATAAGATTCTTGAAGTTATATAATTAGGGTTTGGAACGTGTTTTGGTGATATCAAGGTCCCAACAAAATTCCGAGACCGGAAATAGTTCCGTAATGTCATTTAGGACTTGCACGCAAAATTTGGTATCATTCCGAGTAGTATAAGTACGTTTCACCGCATAGGAAGTAAATTGAAGAACTTGAAGTTCATAAGTTTGAATCAATTAGTTTTAGGGTGTGATTCTTAGTTTTAATGTTGTTTCCGGTGTTCCGAGAGTTCGAGCAAGTCCATTTTATCATTCTAAACTTGTCGGTATGTTCGGGTGGGACCCCGGGGGCCCCGAGCGTCAATGAACGAGGCTCGAGCTTAGTTGAGATAGGGTGAAGGAGCTGATGCTCCAGACTTCTGTAAAAACCGCACCTGCGGTTGGCCAGCCGCAGGTGCGAGACCGCAGAAGCGGCTCATCAATCGCAGATGCAGCCCAAGGGGAGGAGCCCAGGTTCCGCATATGCGACTCCTCTTCCGCAGAAGCGGAACCGCATAAGTGATCCCCAGACCGTAGATGCGGCCCCAGCTAGCCCGACCCAATTCCACAGAAGCGGACTATCCCTCGCAGAAGTGAGACCGCAGGTGCGAAAATCGCTGAAGGCAGTGCCTTCATTTAATACGGGAAATGTGTCATTTTTGACACATTTCGTTCATTTCTTAGGCGATTTGGGAGCTTCCAAAGAGGGGATTTCGGCCAAGCATTTTGAGGTAAGTTATTTCTACACAATGTTAGTTTAGTACATAGATTAGGGGTAGATTACACCATGGAAATTGGTGAAAATTATGAGTTTAGAGTAAAACCTAGGGTTTTGATAAAAATAAGATTTAACCACGAAATTTGTTATGGAATGGAGTAAAAATCATATATTCTTGATCCTTTGGTTATGGGTAACAACTTCCCTTAAGAATTTTCGAAATTCGAGAACGTGGGACTAGGGGTGAATTTTGGGAATATTGCCTTTGGGGTTGGATAATCACTTTAATAGCTAGAATATGAACTTGTAAGCTTATAATGATTGGTTGTTACTCTATTTGAATAGTTT
This sequence comes from Nicotiana knightiana, assembly GCA_005239525.1. NCBI lineage: Eukaryota > Viridiplantae > Streptophyta > Magnoliopsida > Solanales > Solanaceae > Nicotiana > Nicotiana knightiana. The sequence goes on along the minus strand of ML387718.1, from coordinate 40,134 downwards.
CGGATTGAGCGGCTCCGGTTTGAGGGTTTGAGAGCATTCTTGAGTTGGAATTAGGCTCGAAACGAGGTAAGTCTCTTTTCTAACCTTGTAAGAAGGAATTGTCCCTATAGGTAAAGTAATTAATTATGTGCTATTATTTATGGGGGCTACATGCACACGAGGTGACAAGAGTCTATGCGTAGTTACTATCATGCTTAAGTCTGGGTAGCCTAGGACCCAAAATCATGCTTGCTTGTTATACGTGAGCCGTTATGGTAAAATTTAACTTGCTTAGATCATGTCAAATTGGTAAATATATTTTAATATATTGAACAATATCTTTTGACCATTAAAGAGAAGTTGACATTTCTTGAGTACTTGCTTCTTTGATAAATCCTTGATTTGCCTGCTTGATGTGCATAATTGTGTTGACTGCATCGCATGTATGATCCGCGAGCGGGGTAATAGATGTATCTATGGTTCGCGTCGTTCGACCCTCCGGCAGTGCACATTTTATTATCATGTTAGATCGGGTCGTACGCCCGCGACACTATCTGCGCATGTTATTTTCTTGGTACTATCGTGACTTGAATTGTTTAAAATGCCTTAGAACACAAATTTTTCAACGGAAATGATAAGAATTTATGTATATTTATATTTATGGAAAAGCTTGTTATTTGCTGTTATTTTCTGCTATTTAGCCTTGATGTCCATGCTTAGTCACATGCTTAAGTATATTGTTTAGCCTAGTAAGTGTCAAGTCGACCCCTCGTCACTATTTCTTCGAGATTAGACTGGATACTTACTGGGTACATAATATTTATGTACTCATGCTACGCTTTTGTACTTAATTGTACAGGTTCTGAGGCAGGTGCATCTGGTTGCCAGTCCGGAGCGCATTCTTGATACTGAGGCAGAGATTCCACGATGAGCTGCTTATCCTGATGTCGTTCAGCAGCACGTTGGAGTCTTTCCTTTTGCTTATTCTGTCTATTCTATTTCAGAAAGTAGAGTAGATGTATGCTTTTGTTCATTCCACTAGATGCCCAAATACTTGTGACGCTAGTTCCTGGCACACACATTGGCGGACTATTCTTTTGGGGATGTAATTATTTAAACTAGACTCCTTTTTTTTCATTGCAATCTAAATTGCCTTTGTCATTTGCCATTTTTATATACTTAGTAATTCAAATTAAGATATTGTTGGAAAGGTTTTTAATAAAATAAAATGGGACTCACTTGATAAATAGTGTTGGCTTGCCTAACTTTGGTGTTGGGCGCCATCGCGACCTAGAATAGAATCTGGGTCGTGACAACATGGTATCAAAATACTAGGTTCACGTAGGTCTCACAAGTAATGGGCAAACCTAATAGAGTCTTGTGGATCGGTACGAAGACGTCTATATTTATCTTCGGGAGGCTATAGGGTATTAGGAAATTACTCTTTATTCATATTCTATCATGCATTTGATGGTATACTAAGTTTCATTCCTCTATTCTCTCACAGATGGTGAGGACGCGTACGGCTGACGTCCCGGACCCGGGAGGAGCTGCTCCCCCGTTGCTAAAGGCCGAGGTAGAGGCCGAGGGAAGGCACCGGCCCAAGGTAGGGGACGAGGGCGTCCTAGAGCTTCCCCAGTCGCACCACCAGCGGATCCAGCAGAGGATCCTATAATTGAGAAGCAGCGCAAGGTGCCCGTAGCAGATCCTGCCCCGATGCATTTCATGACAACGCCTAGATTTCAGGATTTCATGGGCCGTATGATGTGGTTCATGGACACTATGACCCAAGCTGGTTTATTTCCAGCAGATCCGGCCACCTCTCAGGCGGGAGGGGGAGCATAGACCCCTACTGCTCATGCAACTGCAGTATATCAGACTCTGGGTATACTACCCGCGGGTGGAGCCCAGCCAGTTACAGTAGTAGCACCTGAGCCCAGACCAGCTACGAACGGTGATCCGCAGAAGTTATTAGACAGATGGACTAGACTACACCCTCCTGTCTTCAGGGGCGAGCGTCATGAGGATGCTCAGGATTTCATTGATAGGTGCAGGGACAGACTGCACAACATGAAGATAATGGAGTCTCATGGAGTTGACTTCACTACTTTCCAGCTAGAGGGCAGGGCCCGTAGATGGTGGCAGCCTTATCCTCCCATCACCTGGGAGCATTTCACTTAGCTATTCCTGGACAGGTATATCCCACTCTCTGAGAGGGAAGAGTTGTGGTACCAGTTTTAGCAACTTGAGCAGGGTCAGATGTTAGTGACCGACTACGAAGCGAGGTTTTTTGAGTTGTCTCGTCATGCACTTATGATACTTCCTACTGATGCAGAGAGAGTGTGGAGGTTTGTAGCAGGGTTGCACTCTAGTATTAGGGCCAACATGGCCCAAGAGGTGGAGATGGGGACTCCTTATCAGATGGTAGTGGAGATCACTCGTAGGATTTAGGGCTATCGTCTGAGGGGTAGAGAGCAAGGACAGCAGGATAAGAGGGCTCGGTTTTCTGGAGATTTTAGAGGTGCTCCGTCTAGGGGCAGAGTTCAGTTTGGGAGGGGCCAGCCCAGCAGACCCCTATATTCAGAACCACCACCATCTCCTCGAGGTGCTCCAGTGAGGCCTTATTTTAGTGTGATGCCGGAGAGCTCTTATCGCCCACCAGCTATTCGGGGTTCCTCTGGTGGGTATTCTGTTCATTAGGGTTCTTCCAGCGCCTATTTCAGTGCCATTCCAGAGAGTTCATACCGTCTCGTAGTCATTCAAGGTTCCTCCGGCCACCAGGGCAGTCTATGGTGCCAAGAGGTTGTTATGAGTGTGGGGATCTAGGCCACATGAGGAGGACTTACCCCAGGCTCCGGGGCAAGGCGGTACAGCAGAGTCCTCAGCGTATTATTATAGCACCAGCAGTCAGGCCACCCAGAGGTGGAGGACAGGTGGATAGGGGTTGTCCTATAGGTGAAGGCCAGGCAGCCGGTGCTCCAGCCAGATTCTATGCTTTTCTGGCCAGACCAGATGCATAGGCCTCAGATGCCATTATCATAGGTATTATCTCTGTCTGCGGTAAGGAGGCTTCAGTATTATTTGATCCAGGGTCTACCTATTCATATGTATCATCTCTATTTTCTCATTTCCTAGATATTCCTTGGGAGTCGTTGGGTACTCCTGTTTATGTGTCCACTCCTGTGGGCGATTCTGTGGTAGTGGACTGGATCTATCGGTCCAGTGTAGTCATATTTTGTGGGTTCGAGACCAGAGCGGACCTCTTGTTACTTGATTTGACCGACTTTTAGGTCATCATGGGCATGGACTGGTTATCTCCTTATCACACCTTCCTACATTGCCATGCCAAGACTGTTACTTTAGCCATGCCTGAGTTGCCGAGATTGGAGTGGAGAGGTTCCTCACTTAGTATAGCTAGTCGGGTTACTTATTTTCTGAAGGCTCGACGTATGATCGAGAAGGGTTATCTGGATTATATCGCTTATGTGCGGGACACCACCGCAGAGTCTTCGATGATTAATTCAGTTCCAATAGTCCAAGATTTCTCCGATGTGTTTCCTTCTGACCTCCCAGGCATGTTACCAAAGCGTGATATTAATTTCTGTATTGACTTGGCTCCAGACACCCATCCTATATCCATTCCACCATATCGTATGGCTCCAAAAGAATTGAAAGAATTGAAAGAATAGCTTGAGGAGTTGCTAGCTAAGGGGTTTATCAGACTGTGTGTATCGCCTTGGTTGCTCCAGTGTTATTTGTGAAGAAGAAGGATGGGACTATGCGGATGTGTATTGACTACCGCCAGTTGAACAAAGTTACCATCAAGAACAAGTATTCGTTGCCGCGCATCGATGATTTGTTTGACCATTTGCAGGGTGCTAGGGTGTTTTCTAATATTGACTTGAGCTCGGGGTACCATCAGTTGAGGATTCGGGACTCAGATGTTCCGAAGACTTCCTTCCGTACTAGATATGGCCATTATGAGTTCCTGGTGATGTCCTTAGGCTTGACTAATACCCCAGCAGCGTTCATGGATTTGATGAATAGGGTGTTCAGTCCTTATATTGATTCCTTTTTCATTGTCTTCATTTATGATATCTTGATCTACTCACGTAGCCTAGGGGAGCACGAGCAGCATTTGAGAGTAGTGCTTCAGACTTTGCGGGAACAAAAGTTATATGCTAAGTTCTCCAAGTGCGAGTTTTGGTTAGATTATTTGGCATTCTTGGGGCATGTGGTATCCGGAGAGGGTATCAAGGTGGATCCTAAGAATATTGAGGCAGTTCAGAGTTGGCCACATCCCACTTCAGCGAGCGAGATCAGGAGTTTCTTGGGATTGGCAGGTTATTATCGTCGGTTTGTGGAGGGCTTTTCATCCATTGCAGCCCCTCTGACTAGATTGACCCAGAAGGGTGCCCCATTTCGATGGTCTGACGAGTGTGAGGCGAGCTTCCAAAAGCTCAAGCCAGCTTTGACCTCAGCACCAGTTCTAGTGTAGCCTTCCCGTTCGGGGATGTATACAGTTTATTGCGATGCTTCGCGCTTTGGCTTGGGATGTGTGTTGATGCAGGAGGGAGGAGTTATTGTATATGCTTCACGTCAGCTGAAGATGCATGCGAAGAACTACCCCATGCACGATTTGGAGTTGGCAGCGATTGTTCATGCTCTTAAGATTTGGAGGCATTACTTGTATGGAGTGCCTTGTGAGGTCTATATATACCACCGCAGTTTACAACACTTATTCGAGCAAAGGGATGTTAATTTGAGGCAGTGTAGATGGCTTGAGTTGCTGAAGGATTATGACATCACCATTCTTTATCATCCAGGCAAGGCGAATGTGGTTGCAGACGCCTTAAGCAGGAAGGCGGAGAGAATGGGTAGCTTGGCATTCATTTCAGCGGAGGAGAGGCCACTAGCCTTGGACATTCAGCCCTTGGCTAATAGACTTTTGAGGCTGGACATTTCGGAGCCTAGCCGAGTTCTTGCCTATGTTGTTGCTCAGTCTTCATTATTGGGGTAGATCAAGGCTCGACAGTTTGATGATCCGCACTTGGCATTTCTCAGAGAGACGGTACTACAGGGTGGTGCCAAGGAGGTTTCTATTGGTGAGGATGGTGTCCTGCGACTTCAGGGTCGCCTATGTGTTCCTAATGTTGATGGCCTGAGGGAGAGGATTTTAGAGGAGGCACACAGTTCAAGGTATTCTATTCATCCAGGTGCTATGAAGATGTATTGTGACCTGAGGCAGCACTACTGGTGGTGGCGGATGAAGAAAGACACAGTGGAGTATGTGGTTAGATGTCTAAATTGCCAACAGGTTAAGTATGAGCACCAGAGGCCAGGAGGCCTACTCCACCAGATGTTTATACCTGAGTGGAAATGGGAGCGAATCACTATGGACTTCGTAGTCTGGTTTCCACAGACCTTGCGGAAGTTTGATGCGGTTTGGGTTATTGTGGACGGGTTGACCAAGTCGGCACACTTCATTCCAGTAGACACTACTTATACTTCAGAGAGGTTGGCCCAGGTATATATTCGAGAGGTAGTTCGGTTGCACGGTGTGCCTGTGTCCATCATATCAGATTGAGTTCCTCAGTTCATCTCGCACTTTGGAGAGCCGTACAGAGTGAGTTGGGCACCCGTATAGAGCTCAGCACAGCATTTCATCCTCAGACCGACGGGCAGTCGGAGCGGACAGTACAGATATTGGAGGACATGCTCAGGGCATGTGTGATTGACTTTAGAGGGCAGTGGTATCAGTTCTTGCCCTTGGCCGAGTTTGCTTACAACAACAACTATCAGTCCAGCATTGAGATGGCTCCATTTGAGGCTTTATATGGTCGGCTATGTCGTTCTCCCATCAGGTGGTTTGAGCATGGCGAGGCTAAGTTATACGGTACTGATTTGGTAAAGGATGCCTTGGAAAAGGTAAAGTTGATTCAGGAAAGGCTTCGCACGGCTCAGTCCAGGAAGAAGAGTTACACGGATCAGAAGGCGCATGATGTATCATTTATGGTCGGCGAGAAGGTTCTCTTGAAAGTCTTACCGACGAAGGGTATTATGAGGTTCGGGAGAAAGGGAAAGTTGATCCCAAGGTTTATAGGTCCATTTGAGGTGTTGAGGCGAGTTGGGGAGGTTGCTTATGAGCTTGCTCTAGCTCCTATCTTGTTAGGTGTTAATCTAGTTGTTCACGTATCTATGCTTCGGAGGTATCACGCTGGCTTATCTCATGTGTTAGACTTCAGTACTATTCAGCTAGACGAGAGGTTGGGCTACGAGGAAGAGCCTATGGCTATTGTTGATAGGCAGGATCGCCAGTTGAGGTCCAAGAGAGTTTCCGCAATGAGGGTCCAGTGGAAGGGCCAACTAGTCGAGGAGGCGACTTGGGAGACCGAGGAGGACATGCGGAGTAGATATCCACACTTGTTCAGCACTCCAGGTATGATTCTAGACTCGTTCGAGGATGAACGTTTGTTTAAGAGGTGGAGAATGTAACTACCCGATCGGTCGTTTTACTTCCTAGAACCACGTACCCCTAAATAAGATTTTCTATGTTTGCTTTTATTGATTATGACTTGCAGGTATGGTTGGTTCGGGATTTGGAACGGTTTGGATTGAAATTGGAACACTTGGTTCCTTAAGGTTGGCCTAAAATGCCAAGATTGACGTCGGTCAACATTTTGAGTAAACTACCTCGGAATCGGAATTTGAAGGTTCCGATAGGTTTGTATGACGATTTTGGACTTGGGCGTATGTTCGGAACGGGTTTTGGATGACCCGGGAGCATTTCGGCGCCAAATAGCGAAATAAGATTCTTGAAGTTCTATAATTGAGGTTTGGAACGTGTTTTGGCGATATCGAGGTCCCAACGGAATTTTGAGACCGGAAATAGTTTTGTAATGTTATTTAGGACTTGCACGCAAATTTTGGTATCATTCCGAGTAGTATAAGTACGTTTTGTCGCATTGGAAGTAAATTGAAGAACTTGAAGTTCATAAGTTTGAATCAATTGGTTTTAGGGTGTGATTCTTAGTTTTAATATTGTTTCCGGTGTTCCGAGAGTTTGAGCAAGTCCGTTTTATCATTCCAAACTTGTCGGTATGTTCGGGCGGGACCCCGGGGGCCCCGAGCGTCAATCGGACGAGGCTCGAGCTTAGTTGAATAAGTGTGAAGGAGCTGATACTCCAGGCTTCTGTCAAAACCGCACTTGCGGTTGGCCAGCCGCAGGTGCGAGACTGCAGAAGCGGCTCATCAATCGCAGATGCGGCCCAAGGGGAGGAGCCCAGGTTCTGCAGATGCGGCTCCTCTTTCGCAGAAGCGGTCCCCAGGCCGCAGATGCTGCCCCAGCTAGCCCGGCCCAATTCCGCAGAAGCGGACTATCCCTCGCGGAAGCGAGACCGCAGATGCGGTCCCCTAACCACAGGTGCGAAAATCGCTGAAGCCAGTGCCTTCATTTGAAACGGGAAATGTGTAATTTTTGACACATTTCATTGTCACGATCCAATTCCGGAGTCGTGATGGCGCATGTCGTGGAACCAGACAAGCCACCCATTTATTCTAACTAAATTGCAATTACCAATATAATATCCTTTTTAACAAGTCTGAAATCGATAATAGTAATAATAATTCAAATTTTTGGGAAACTAGTTTATGAAATTCAAAACCTAAATCCTACTAATCCCGGATCCAGTGTCACACAGCCATGAGCTGCTAGTACTTAATAAAACCAAAAGAAATGACTAACATAGTCTGGAAATAAATACGACAGATAGAAAGGAAAGAGAAGACGAGATCATGGTCGCCAGCTGCTACCTCGTCAACTCTGATGAAACTGCTGCTACTCACTGACCCGAGCTGAATTCCGCTGTACCTGGATCTGCACACAAGGTGCAGGGGGTAACGTGAGTACACCAACACAGCAGTAACGAAACCAAACTATAGGCTGAGAGGTAGTGACAGACTAAATCTCCGATAATTCAAACAAAAGTATATAACTTGGACATGACAGTAATATATCAGGAAATAGACACGATGCATCAATATATGTATGTAACTCTGCATACTAGCATGAATTCATAAAGATTCAAGAATGATGTGTACTCATTAATCAAGCTCTCATAAGGTGGTCCACTCAGTACTAGAATACAGCCTCCCGGCCTAGGGAAGTCCATCCTGGATATTACATAAACACAAGTGACACAGTCACCAAGTACTGAGGAAAAAGGCCGATCCAGCCCCCACGGAGAAGATCCATCTCCGGAACATAATAATCACGGAGAAAATCCATTTCCAGGTAAATCCATCCCTCAATATTTGTGCGCTCACTAGGGGTGTAAAGACTCCGGAGGGGCTCCTCGCAGCCCAAGCGCTATATCAAGCCAACGAAGGCATGATTCCAGGATCGCTGCGGTGTGCAGTCCGACCTCATAACTGTCTCAAAACCAGGCTCCAAGCCTCACTCAGTCAGTACCTTCTAGTCTCACTCACAATGCTCTAACATATGAAAATTCAGCCCAAAACAATGATAATATAGAATAAACTAGCAACTTACGAGACTAAGGCATGAAACATATACTATAACAGGATTGAGTACATGAAAGCATTAAACATGAATAGAGACAGCAATAATCGACCATTCCGGTCTGAACCCATCGGCGTGAAGCCTTAGCATTTATACTTGGCATGATTTCTATTGCGTTAAAGGTAAATACCACCTTCACAGTAGAAATATCAACCTGAGATAACCATTAGACAGTGACATGGGATGAGCCAGGATACAAATATTCGGTAAACGCCTGCATGCCCGGTACTTGGCAAGTGCATCACCTTAATTAACATCAAATATCAAATAGTTTGGGGTTTCGAACCCTCAGTTCCAAGTTTGGAAGCGTTACTTACCTCAAAACCGGCTAATACACTACTCCGCAGTGCCCTTGCCTCTAAATTCGGCCTCCGAGTGCTCCAAATCTACCAACAATCATATGTATATCATTATAATATGCTAAGGAACTAATCTAAATCTAAATGTATTAAAAATACTCAAAAATCCCGAAATTGGTCAAACCCGACCCCCGTGCCCTAGTCCTGAAACTCAGAAATTATTATACCAAATTGTTCTTCATCATCTCACGAGTCCGTACATATAAAGAACACTAAATTCGGAGTCCAATTGACGCCTCAAATCCCTATTTTAAAGACTCTTAATCCCAAGCCCTAATTACCCAAGTTACACTGATTTTTCCTAATTTCCACCATAAATCCGACCCTTAATCACTTATAAATGAGTTTAGAGTCCAAAAAATCTTACCTTGGTGAAGAACTATCGAATCCCCTCTTCAAAACCTTTCAAAAAGCTTCAAACCCGGATGAAATATTGAGACAATGGCTAAAATTCGCGAAGGCACATTTTTATACTTTTTGTCCAGTAAGTCCGCACCTGCGACCACTTACTCGCACCTGCGGATCCTAGGTGCGCACCTGCGAAAAATCCTAGGTGCGCACCTGCGAAAAATCCCAATGATCTTATTTCCGCACCTGCGGCCTCGCAGGTGCGGCAATTACCTCGCACCTGCGGAATCCTCTTACTCGGCCAAACTTCCGCACCTGAGGTGCCACGTCCGCTCCTGCGGAACCGCACCTGCGGCTCCCCATCTGCAGGTGCAAAAACACCAGCAACAGAACATTAGCAGTGATAAAACCATTCCAAGCTCTCCGTTAACCATCCGAAACCATCCCGAGCCCCTTGGGGCCCCAACCAAATATACCAGCGCATCATATATGATCATTCAAACTTATTCGAGCCTCCAAAACATAAACATAACATCAAAACCTCAAAAACACATCGAATTCAAGCCTATGAACTTTTGCAGACATAACAACTCCGATTGACCTGAAATTTTGCAGACATATCCAAAATGACATTACGAACCTGTTCCAACTTTCAGAATTCCATTCCGACCCCGATAGCCCATTTTCCACTGCCGACCGAAAATCATCAAAAACTAACTCTCGTCAATTCAAGCCTAATTCTACACCGGACATCACAAAAATATTCTGAACAAACTCCTAAGTCCCAAATCACCTACCGAAACTATCCGAGCCATAAAATCCGCATTCCGAGGTCATTTCCCAATAAGTCAACTCTCAGTTGACTTTTCCAACTTTAAGGCTATCTCTAAAGGCTACATGACTGAACTCTCACTACAACCCTTCAATTTCAAGCCCATCGACCCTAACACATTAATAACAGAATAACCAACCTATGACGAGTCAATAACAACAATTATAATGCAGGTTCTACGTAATGACGGGCCGGATCATTACATTCATTCATTTCTTAGGAGATTTGGGAGCTTCCAAAGAGGGGATTTCGACCAAGCATTTTGAGGTAAGATATTTCTACACAATGTTAGTTTAGTACATAGATTAGGCGTAGATTGCACCATAGAAATTGGTGAAAATTATGGGTTTAGAGTAACACCTAAGGTTTTGATAAAAATAAGATTTAACCACGAAATTTGTTAGGAATGGAGTAAAAATCATATATTCTTGATCCTTAGGTTATGGGTAACAACTTCCCTTAAGAATTTCCGAAATCCGAGCACGTGGGCCCGGGGGTGAATTTTTTGGGAATATTGCCTTTGGGGTTGGATAATCACTTTAATAGCTAGGATATGAACTTGTAAGCCTATAATGATTGGTTGTTACGCTATTTGAATAGTTTTGGATTGTGCGGCTCCGGTATGAGGGTTTGAGAGCATTCTTGAGTTGGAAGTAGGCTCGAAACGAGGTAAGTCTCTTTTCTAACCTTGTAAGAGGGAATTGTCCCCATAGGTGAATTAATTAATTATGCGCCATTATTTGTAGGGGTTACGTACGCACGAAGTGACGAGAGTCCGTGCGTAGTTACTATCATGCTTAAGTCCGGGTAGCGTAGGACCCAAAAGCATACTTGCTTGCTATACATGAACCTTTATGGTAAAATTTAACTTGCTTATATCATGTAAAATTGGTAAATATATTTTAATAGATTGAACAATATCTTTTGACCATTAAAGAGAAGTTGACATTTCTTGAGTACTTGCTTCTTTTATGAATCCTTGATTTTCCTGCTTGATGTGCTTAATTGTGTTGACCGCGTCGCATGTATGATCCATGAGCGAGGTAATAGATGCATCTATGGTTCGCGTCGTTCTATCATCCGGCAGTGCACATTTTATTATTATGTTGGATCGGGTCGTACGCCCACGACACTATCTGCGCATGTTATTTGCTTGGTACTACCGTGACTTGAATTTTTTAAAATGCCTTAGAACACAAATTTGTCAACGGAAATGATAAGAATTGATGTATATTTATATTTATGGAATAGCTTGTTATTTCCGGTTATTTTCTGCTATTTAGCCTTGATGTCCATGCTTAGTCACATGCTTAAGTATATTGTTTGGCCTAGTAAGTGTCAAGTCGACCCCTCGTCACTACTTCTTCGAGATTAAACTGGATACTTACTGGGTACATAATGTTTATGTACTCATGCTACGCTTCTATACTTAATTGTACAGGTTCTGAGGCAGGTGTATCTGGTTGACAGTCTGAAGCGCGTTCTTGATACTGAGGCAGACAGTCCACGGTGAGCTGCTTATCCTGATGTCGTTCAGCAGCGCGTTGGAGTCGTTCCTTTTGCTTATTCTGTCTATTCTATTTCAGACAGTAGAGTAGATGTATGCTTTTGTTCATTCCACTAAATGCCCAAATACTTGTGACACTAGTTCCTGGCACACACACATTGGTGGACAATTCTTTTGGGGATGTAATTATTTAAACTTGACTCCTTTTGTCATTGCAATCTAAATTGCCTTCATCATTTTCCATTTTTATATACTTAGTAATTAAAATTAAGATATTATTGAAAAGGTTTTTAATAAAATAAAATGGGACTCACTTGATAAATAGTGTTGGCTTGCCTAATTTCGGTGTTGGGCGCCATCGCGACCTAGAATAGAATCTGGGTCGTGACATCGGAGATGTGCATTAATTGTGTCAGAACTTTTTTTGTTTATCTAACCATCTCTTACCCCTTATCCCACTTTTAAACTTGGTACGTTAGAAATGTTAAGTGTGCACAAATATGTATAATTTAAGAGAAATCATAATAGTATATTCTTCAAATTTTAATAATAATAATATAAATTTGGAAAGAATAAATAATATCGAAATTACCAGCTATGTCCATTTATAAGTAGTTCATTACGGAAATTGGCCAATATAAAATATTACTAATATTAGCCAAATATTACTAATATTAGCCAATTAGCTATTTGTAGCAAAAAAAGGTCAAATTTTTATTTTCTTTTGAGTGGGTGTTATTAGAATATGTTGGGTACATCTTATGGAGCTTGAATATCAGTTTTGGGATGAATTGGTGAAGTTTTGAGGTGGTTTGAATTGAAAATTCGAAGTAAAAACTGTACATGAAAAAAAATGATGTGTGTATAACACTGTGTATCACATATGTATCATATTTGTATAAATTGTGTATCACATGTATATCCATGTATATCTGTGTGTCAGATACATGCATGATACATGTTTGATACATGTGTCGCAGAAGAATTTTTCGAACTTGATTTAATTACGAATTATGATACAAAACCAGTCCAAATCACCTCCAAACTTCCTCAAATTTTGTATATTGACTTATCTATATGTTTTCAATGAATTTCAACTATACCCATAGAAAAAGTTTCTTTTTGCTTAGATTTTTGGAATATTGTATATTTTTTTATATTTCATCACCTTATTTGCTAACCCATCCATGAAATTTCCTTTCCGTCTTGCATCTAATGTTGCTAATCACGCTCAAAAATATGGAAGGAGATTTTTACAAGTGATTTTTTGAGAGAAAGAACCTTATTTATTTGATTTTTTAATTTTTATATGTGCTTGGCTAGTTTTGGTAAGTATATGACTAATGGCTAGAGGTTTGTAAGTTGAGACTTATTTGAGACATTTGTGTAAGTTTTCCTAAATAATACCAGTAATCATAATTACATAAATTAGGATAAGGAGAGTAATACTAGGCCAAACCATGAGAAATAAATCTCCTCTTTTTTTTTAACCTATTCGGAGCTAGCTTGCTAGCCCGAGAGTGTTGCGACCTCATAAAAGCTACTTGACAATGTTAAGACAACATAAGGAATTTGAATTATAAATGGAAACATATTTAATATGTCACGACCCAAATCCTAACTCAGGTCGCGATGGCGCCCAACATCGCAGTCAGACAAGCCAACCATTATCTACCAGTGAGTTTCATGTAGTTTACCAAAACATTTTCAACACTTGCTTAACTTAGTTATGAGACATTAAGTAGAAACGGATAACTTAGGTGACTTTATGCAAAATAAATAATCATGAAGTCATAATTAACCATTACATTCCAAAAATAAAGTCTACTAGCGTGTGTGCCAGGAACTAGTGTCACAAGTCTATAGGCATCTAGTAGAATAATATCAAAAGAATAGAAGTCTGTCCTGCTGTCTGAGTAAATATAGACAAAAATGGCAAAAGAATAGCTCCAAAGTGTTGCTGGGAGTCGCCAAGAGAAGCATCTCATCGAGAACCTTCGACCAGGGTATAAATCAGGAACGAGCTCCGGACTGGTACCCAGATGCACCTGCCTCAGAACCTATCAAATTAAGTACAGAGCGTAGCATGAGTAAGTAAACAACATGTACCTAGTAAGCATCCCGCCTAATCTCGAAGAAGTAGTGACGAGAGGTCGACTTGACACTTACTAGGGTCCAAACAGTATATTTAGGTGATATTTTAAAAGAGGACAACAGGTAAGTATGGATAGTAAAGAAATAAACATCGAATCATAATCGAAATCCAAATACGTGATGAAGCACCAATATACCAGTTTCAGTTCGTTCTTCAAGGATATTTCACAACTCAATAGTAAATAAAAGAAAAACATCAAGCAAATAGATGCGCATAGTGGAATAAGGACATCCGGCCTGGGCCAACATAATAATAATAATTGTGCACTACTGAAGGGTCGAACGGCGTGAACCATAGATGCATCTATTAACCTGCCGTGGCGTACGACCCGCTCCCATGAGAGTAGGGGAAAGAATCACTCGCTCGCGGGATATAAATTGTGAAGCGGTCGCATGCAAACACAACATCTTTCTTTAAATCCTGTACAAATAACAATTCTTTTAAAACACCAAGTTCTCGGTTTTCTTGAAAAAAAGTTTCATACCATGAAGTTACAAAGCATATAACTCAAGTTAATGGAATTCACATGGCATGGTGTGGGCCTAACTGCTCGGACATAACAATAATAGTCACTACGCACGGGCTCTCGTCACCTCACATGTACGTAGTCCCCCACAAACAATAACACATAATCATTTAATTCACCTATGGGAAAATAATTCCCTCTTACAAGATTAGAAAGGAGACTTACCTCGTATCAAGTCTACTTCCCGGGTCAAGAATGCGCCCGAAACTCCAAATTCGTGGCCCAAGGACTCGAAACTAGTCAAATATTGCATAAACAAATCAGTCTATACTCCAAAGTCCTTAATTCTTCTACTTAAATGATCATTTCAACCTAAATTGGGAAATTTCTAAAATACACCTCCCGGCCCACATGCTCGGATTCTGAAAATTTTGGAAGGAAACTATAACACATGGCCTAAGGATCAATATTATATAGTTTTTGTAATGATTCCTTAATAAATTTCTTGGTAATTTCTCATTTTTGTCAAAAACCTAGATTTTACTCTAAACTCATGATTTCCAATAATTTGATGGGTTAATCTACCAAAGAATTCAAGTATTAAGCTAAATTTATAGTAGGAATTACTTACCTTACAGTAGCTAGGTCGAATACCTTCCTTGCATGCTCTCAAAATCTCCCAAAGATGAAGAATAGTGTTCAAAAATGGCTAAGTCCCGTATTTAAAACAAAGCTCACTGCCTACAAGATTTTTGCACCTGCGGCTCGAGGACCGCACATGTGGTCTCGCATCTACGAGAAAAATCTCGCATCTGCGGAGAAGGGGAAGGGGGTCCGGCTTCGCGCCTGCGGAGTAGAGTCCGCACCTGCGGCTCCGCTTCTGCGAAAAGGAGTCCGCATCTGCGAAAATGAGCAGCTCCCTCAGGAGTCGCACCTGCGAGTCTGGGACCGCAGAAGCGGTCTCGCACCTGCGACTTGACCTCTGCAGGTGCGGTCGCACCAGATCTGGTGCGACCGCACCTGCAGAGGTCAAGTCGCACCTGCGAGTCTGGGACCGCAGAAGCGGTCTCGCACCTGCGACTTGACCTCTGCAGGTGCGGTCGCACCAGATCTGGTGCACCAGCAGTCATTTAAGGTTGGTTTTTGCCTCGCTCGATGCCCGAATGGCATCTGGGCCCACCCGAACCCCGTCACAAGTACTAAATCATAGTACGGACTTGCTCGAGCCTTTGGAACGTCCGAAACCACGCTAAATCTAAAAATCATACCCCAAAACCTATCGGATCAAACTTAAGAACTTTGAGTTCTTGAATTTGCTTTCAATACGCCGAACCTACCTATACTACTCGGAATGACACCAAATTTTGCGAGCAAGTCATAAATGACATAACGGAACTATTCCCAGTCTGGAAATTCCGTTTGGATCTCGTTAACACAAAAACACATTCCAAACCTCGAATTTGAACTTAAGGAAACCTTAATTCACTATTAGGCGCCGAAACGCCCCCGGGTCATCCAAAACCCGTTCCGAACACACGCCCAAGTCCGAGATCATCATACGAACCTACCGGAACCTTCGAATCTCGATTCCGAGGTCGTTTACCAAAAATGTTGACCGAAGTCAAACGTGGCCTTTAAGGCCAACCTTAAGGAGCTAAGTGTCCCTATACCACTCCAAACTCCTCCAAACCTCGAACCACCTGTCCCCGCAAGACATAAATCAGTAGAAGCAACTACAGGAAGTCTCATTTAGGGGAATGGATTCCTAGAACACAAAATGACTGGTCGGGTCGTTACATTCTTCACCTCTTAAATAATGTTCGTCCTCGAACGGGTCTAGAATCATACCTGGAGTGCTGAATAAGTGTGGATATCTGCTCCACATGTCCTCCTCGGACTCCTAAGTCACCTCCTCGACTTGTTGGCCCCTCCATTGGACCTTTACGGCGGAAACCCTCTTGGACCTCAACTGGCGATCCTACCTGTCAATAATAGCAACTGGCTCCTCCTCGTAGCCCAACCTCTCATCCAACTGAATGATGCTAAAATTTATCACGTGAGAGAAGTCGGCGCGGTATATCCGGAGCATGGACACATGAAAGACCGGATGAACCCCTGGTAAACTGGGAGGTAAAGCAAGCTCATAAGCAACCTCCCCAACTCGTCTCAACATCTCAAATGGGCCTATAAACCTTGGGCTCAGCTTGTCCTTCTTCCCAAACCGCATAATACCCTTCATCGACGAGACCTTCAACAGAACCTTCTCACCCTCCATAAATGATACATCACGCGCCTTCTGATTCGCGTAACTCCTCTGTCTGGACTGTGCTGTGCGAAGTCTCTCCTAAATCAACTTCACCTTCTCTAAAGCATCCTTCACCAAATCGGTGCCATATAGCTTAGCCTCGCCAGACTCAAACCACCCGATAGGAGAACGACATCTCCGACCATACAAGGCCTCAAATGGAGCCATATCAATGCTGGACTGATAACTATTATTATAAGAAAACTCGGCCAAAGGTAAGAACTGGTCCCACTGTCCTCCAAAGTCAATCACACATGCCCTGAGCATGTCCTCCAATATCTAAATTGTCCTCTCCGACTGCCTGTCGGTCTGAGGGTGGAACGTTGTGTCGAGCTCTATCCGGGTGCCTAACTCACTCTGTACGGCTCTCCAGAAGTGCGAGGTAAACTGAGGACCTCGATCTGATATAATGGACACAGGCACACCATGCAATCGAACTATCTCCCGAATGTAGATCTGGGCCAACCTCTCAGAAGTATAAGTAGTAGCTACTGGAATGAAATGTGCCGACTTGGTCAACTATCCACAATGACCCAAACCGCATCAACCCTCCGCAAAGTCCGAGGCAATCCAACTACGAAGTCCATAGAGATGCGCTCCGATTTCCACTTGGTATAGGCATATGCTGAAGTAGGCCTCCTGGCCTCTGGTGCTCATACTTAACCTGCTGGCAATTTAGACACCTAGCCATACACTCCACTATGTCTTTATTCATCCGCCTCCACCAGAAATGCTGCCTCAAATCACGATACATCTTCGTAGCACCAGGATGAATAGAATCCTCTCCCTCAGGCCATCAACATTGGGGACACATAAGAGACCCTGAAGTCTCTGAACACCATCCTCGCCAATAGAAACCTCCTTGTCACTATCTTGTACCACTGTCTCCTAGAGAGCCACCAAGTGCAGATCATCATACTGCCGAGTCTTGATCTCCCCCAATAATGAGGACTGAGCCACCACACATGCAAGAACTCGGCTGGGCTTGGAAAGTTCCAACCTCACCAGACGATTAGCCAACGACTGAATGTCCAAAGCTAGAGGTCTCTCCTCTGCTGAAATGAAAGCCAAACTACCCATACTCTCCGCCTTCCTGCTTAATGCATCTGCAAGCACGTTCACCTTGCCCGGATGATAAAGAATGGTGATGTCATAATCCTTCAGCAACTCAAGCCACCTACGCTGCCTCAAATTAAGATCCCTCTGCTTGAACAAGTGTTGCAAGATGCGGTGATCCGTATAAACCTCACAAGGCACCCCATACGAGTAGTGCCTCCAAATCTTGAGAGCATGAACAATCGCCGCCAACTCCAGATCGTGCACAGGGTAATTCTTCTCATGAACCTTCAGCTGTCGTGAAGCATATGCAATAACTCGCCCCTCCTGCATCAACACACAATCCAAACCAACGCGTGCAGTGTCGAAAAAAACCGTATACATCTCAGAACCGGAAGACAACAGTAGAACTGGTGTTGAGGTCAATGTTGTCTTGAGCTTATGAAATCTCGCCTCACACTGGTTGGACCATCAGAATGGGGTATTCTTCTGAGTCAATCTAGTCAGAGGAGCTGCAATGGATGAAAAACCCTCCACAAATAAGCGATAATAACCTGCAAGACCCAAGAAGCTCCTGATCTCTGTAGCTGAAGTAGGGCGTGGCCAGCT
Organism: Nicotiana knightiana; assembly: GCA_005239525.1. Taxonomy (NCBI): domain Eukaryota; kingdom Viridiplantae; phylum Streptophyta; class Magnoliopsida; order Solanales; family Solanaceae; genus Nicotiana; species Nicotiana knightiana. The sequence goes on along the minus strand of ML387718.1, from coordinate 21,937 downwards.
CTAAACTATCTCAATCTTCTTAGGATCAACCTTGATACCCTCTCCAGATACCACATTCCCCAAGAATGCCACAGAATCCAACCAAAACTCACACTTGGAGAACTTAGCTTACAGCTTCTGTTCTCGCAAAGTCTGGGGCACAACTCTCAAATGCTGCTAGTGCTCCCCCAGGCTACGTGAGTAAATCAGAATGTCATCAATAAAGACGATGACAAAAAAATCAATATAAGGTCTGAACACCCTGTTCATCAAGTCCATAAATGTCATTGGGGAATTAGTCAAGACAAAGGACATCACCATGAACTCATAATGACCATATCTTGTACGAAAGGCCGTTTTCGGAACATCGGAGTCTCGAATCTTCAGTTGATGGTATCCCGATCTCAAGTCAATCTTAGAAAACATCCGACCACCCTACAACTGGTCAAACAAATCATCGATACGCGGCAATGGGTACTTGTTTTTTATGGTTACCTTGTTCAACTGGCGGTAGTCAATACACATCCGCATAGTCCCATCCTTCTTTTTCACAAATAACACTGGAGCACCCCAAGGCGATACACTCGGCATGATAAACCCCTTGGACAAAAATTCCTCAAGTTGTTCTTTCAATTCCCTCAATTCCTTCGGAGCCATACGGTACGGGGGAATAGATATAGGCTGGGTGCCTGGAGCTAAGTCAATGCAAAAATCAATGTCACGATCCGGTGGCATGCCTGGAAGGTCTGAAGGGAATACATCATCAAACTCTCGAACTACTGGCACTGAATCAATCTTTGGAGACTCGACGGTGGTGTCCCACAAATACGCAAGATAAGCCAAACAACCCTTCTCGACCATATGTCGAGCCTTCAGGAAAGAAATAACCCGACTAGCGGCACTAACTGAGGAACCTCTCCACTCCAATTTTGGCAACTCGGGCATGGCTAGAGTAACAATCTTAGAATGGCAATCTAAAATGGCATGATAGGGAGACAACCAATCCATGCCCAGGATGACCTCAAAATCAACCATATCAAGCAACAGGAGGTCCACTTTGGTCTCGAACCCACAGAATATAACCACACAAGACTGATAAATCTGGTCCACAACCACAGAATCGCCCACGGGAGTGGACACATAAATAGGAGTACCCAAGGACTCACGAGGAATATCCAGGGAATGAGCAAATAAGGTTGATACATATGAATAAGTGGACCCTGGGTCGAATAATACCGATGTATCTCTATCGCATACTGAAATAGTACATGTGATCACGGCATCTGAGGCCACTACATCTGATCTGGTCGGGATAGCATAGAATCTGGCTGGAGCGCCGGAGGACTGACCTCCACCAGAATAAACAGGAGCTGACTGGGCTCCCCATGCCTGGCCTCCACCTCTGGGACGACCCTTACTACCCTGTCCTCCACCTCTGGGTGGCCGAACCGCTGGTGCTAATCTCATTGGATGGTGACCCTGATGCAATGCCTTGCCCTGAAGCCTGGGACAATGCCTCTTCATGTGACCTGGATCCCCACACTCATAACAACCTCCCGGCACCGTGGCCTGCTGCCGTGAAGAAGAACCCTGAATAGCTGGCGGGCGGTGTGAACTCTCGGGCATAGCACTGAATTAAGGGCCGGAAGACCCCTTATGACCAGAATATCCGCCGGAGGAACCCTGAATAGCTGGCGGGCGGTGTGAACTCTAGGGCATAGCGCTGAAATAAGGCTTCACTGGAACACCTCGTGGAGGTGGTGGGGGTGCTGAATATGGGGGCCTACTGGGTTGGCCCCTACCAAATTGACCTCTGCCCCTAGCTGGAGCACCTCGGAAATCCCCAAAAAATCTATCTCTCTTATCCTGCTAACCCTGCTCTCTGCTCCTCGACTGATAACCCTCGATCCTGCGAGCAATCTCTACCACTAGCTGATAAAGAGTCCCCATCTCCACCTCTCGGGCCATGTTGGCCCTAATACCTGAGTGTAACCCAGCTACAAATCTCTGCACTCTCTCTGCGTCAGTAGGAAGTATCATGAGTGCATGATGAGACAGCTCAAAAAACCTAGCCTCGTAATCGGTCACTGACATCTAACCCTGCTCCAGCTACTCAAACTGATACAGCAACTCTTCCCTCTCAGGGGGTGGAATATATCTGTCCATGAATAACTGAGTGAACTGCTCCCAAGTGAGGGAAGGAGAATCTGTTGGTCTGCCAAGAATATAGGACTGCCACCATCTGCGGGCCCTGCCGTCTAGCTGAAAAGTAGTGAAGTCGACTTCATGAGACTCCAGTATCCGCATGTTGTGCAGTCTGTCCCTGTACCTATCAATAAATTCATGTACGTCCTCATGATGCTCGCCTCCGTAGACAGGAGGTTGCAGTCTGGTCCCTGTCTAATAACTTTTGCGGATCACCGTCCGCAGCTGGTCTGACCTCAGGTGCTGCTACTGCTGGCTGGACTCCACCCACGGGCAGTGTACCCGAGGTCTGATATAGTCCTGCTGCATGTCCTGCGGCCTGCACAGTAGAGGTCTGTGCTCCCCCTCCCGCCTGAGATATGGCCAGATCTGGTGGAAATAAACCAGCCTGAGTCATGGTGTCCATGAACCGCATTATACGGACCATGACCTCTTGAATTCTTAGCGCTGCCATAAAGTCCAAAGGGGCCGGATCTGCTGCGGGCACCTCGCCCTGCTCCTCGGTGATGGGATGCTCTACTGGATCCGCTGGGGGTATAACTGGTACAACTCTGGGATGCCCTCGTGCCCTACCTCGGGTCGGTGCCCTCCCCCGACCTCTACCACGGCTCGGATGACGGAGGTAGCGGCCCCTCCCGGGTCCGGAACGTTGGCTGCGTGCGTCCTCACCATCTGTGAGAAAATAGAAGAGTACAATTTGGCATACCATCAACTGCACGATAGAAGATGAATAAAAGAGATTTCTTAACACCCTATAGCCTCCCGAAGATAAATACCGACGTCTCCGTACCGATCCACAACACTCTATTGGGTTTGCCCGTAACTCGTGAGACCTACATGAACCTAGAGCTCTGATACCATGTTGTCACGACCCAAATCCGAATCCAGGTCGCGATGGCCCCAACACTGATGTCAGGCAAGCCAACACTAATTATCTAGTAAATCCAGTTTGTTTTCTATTAAATCCTTTCCTTATTTCAAAAGTAATTTAGCCACTACGCATGGAATATAACACATAGCAGGGCAATTAAGTTACGAAGACCAAAAGTCAACTTTAATTAATTACATCTCCAAAAGAATAGTCTACCAACGTGTGTGCCAGGAACTAGTGTCACAAGTCTACAGGCATCTAGTAGAGAGGGAACAAAAGAATAAAATCTATCCTATTGTCTGAAATAATATAGACAGAATAGCAAAAGAAAGGCTCCAGAGTACTGTTGAATGTCATCAGGAGAAGCAGCTCACCGTGAAGCCTCAACCAAGTGCAATAAAGGACGAGCTCCGGACTGATACCCAGATGCACCTGCCTCAGAACCTGTACAATTAAGTACAGAAGCGTAGCATGAGTACATAAACAAGATGTACCCAGTAAGTATCCAGTCTAATCTTGAAGAAGTAGTGACGAGAGGTCGACTTGACACTTACTAGGGCAAAAATAATACGTTTTAAATATAAGGCTACACAAGAATGGCAAATTATGAATAAGTAGTAAAGGCAGGAACATCAAATCTCCCTACAGATATCTTTGTGTGTCAAATTCCCTACCGTACAGGTTACTAATTCATTTTCCAGGGTAATTAACGGTTAAACAACCACAGAAATACCAAACAATTAGCAAGTACATAACATGCCGCGAACGTACGGCCGATCCAACGAAATAATAAATGTGCACTGCCGAAGGGTCAAACGGCACGAACCATAGATGCATCTGTTACCCCCCGCTCGCGAATCGTACATGCGACGTGGTCAAAATAAATAATAGAGTTACCTCGCTCGCAAATTATACATGTGACTCAGGTACTCATATATACACACATTTAGCAGAAAATCCGGGGTTTATTTGGGGATATTTTTCCAAGGAAAAACCAATAAATTAAATAATGATAGGTGACCTTCTTAGGTACCCCTTTAAATAATTCGATGATGCCAAGAAATTCTAAATTTATCATTAAGATTACAAGATACGGCACGTAGAGCATGTTTGTGGATCCTAAACTCCCCCGACATAAACATAATAGTAGCTACGCAAGGACTCTCGTCACTTCATGCATGTGTAGCCCTCACAAATAGTAGCATATAATTCATTATTTCAGCTACGGGGACAATTCCCTCTTACAAGGTTAGAAAGGAGACTTACCTCGTTTCAAGCCTACTTCCCGGGTCAAGAATGCGCCTGAATCTCCAAATTTGTCACCCAAGAACTTGAAACTAGCCAAACATTACATAAATAAATCAATCTATGTTCGAAAGTCCATAATTCTCCTATTTAAATGGTTACCCCAACCTATTTTGCAAAATTCTAGAAGATACCCCTGGGTCCACATGCTCGGATTCCGAAAATTTTCAAGGGAAATAGTCACCCATAACCTAAGGATCAATATTATATGGTTTTAGCATGATTTCATAACAAGTTTCTTGATTAAATCTTATTTTTACCAAAATCCTAGGTTTTACTCTAAACCCATGATTTCTACTAATTTTTGTGTGTTAATCTACCCAAAACTCAAGTGTTAAACTCACTTTTAAGTAGAAATTACTTACCTCACAATTGCTAAGTCGAATCTCCTCTTTGAAAGCTCCCCAAGTCGTCCAAGGATGAAAGAACTGGCCTAAAAATGTCTAAGTCCCGCATTTAAAACAACCACACTGCCTTCAGGACTTTCGCACCTGCGGCCCGAGGACCACACCTGCGGTCTCGCATCTGCGAGCCAGTGCTTGCACCTGCGGAAGAGGAGAAGAGGGCCAAGGGTCGCACCTGCAGAACGGAGCCCGCACCTGTGGCTCCGCTTCTGCGGGAAAAAGCCCGCACTTGCGAAAATTGGGCAGCCCCTCTAAGGTTGTACCTGCGAGGCTTTGACCGCGCTTGCGGTCTCGCACCTGCGGCTGGTCCTTTGCAGGTGCGGTCGCACCAGATCTGATGCACCAACAGCTCTTTTTTAGCTTGGTTTGCCTCGCGCGATGTCCGAATGGCATCCGGGCCCACCCGAGGCGCCGTCCAAATATACCAACAAGTTCTAAATCATAATACGGACTCGCTCGAGCCTTCGGAACGTTCGAAATAACACTAAATCCAAGAATCACACCCCAAAACCAACTAAATCCAACTTAAGAACTTTAAGTTCTTGAATTCGCTTTCAACATGGTGAAACATACATATACTACTCGGAATGACACCAAATTTTGCGAGCAAGTCATAAATGACATGACGGAACTATTCCCGGTCTCAGAATTCTGTTCGGACCTCGATAACACAAAAACACGTTCCAAACCTCAATTTTTGAACTTAACGAATCATACTTCACTATTTGGCACCGAAACGCTCCCGGGTCATCCGAAACCCGTTCCGAACATACGCCCAAGTCCGAAATCATCGTACGAACCTACTGGGGCTTCCAAATCTCGCCCCGAGGTCGTTTACTAAAAATGTTGACCGGAGTCAAAATTGGCTTTTAAGGCCAACCTTAAGGAACTAAGCGTTTCTATACCATCCCAAGCTCCTCTGAATCCCGAACCAACCATCCTCACAAGTTATAACTCAATAAAAACAAATACGGAAAGTCTCGTTTAGAGGCACGGGATTCTAGAACACAAAACGATCGATCGAGTCGTTACACTAGTGATCATAATTACATAAATTAGGATAAGGAGAGTAATACTAGGCCAAACCATGAGAAACAAATCTCCTCTTTTTTGTTTTTTAACCTATTCGGAGCTAGCTCGCTAGCCCGACTACTGTTGGGACCTCATAAAAGAAAAATACTTTCTATTACAAATTTCTCGAAATCTCATATATCCCACAACAACACTACGTATGCATGTTAGGTTTGCTATCTCAGTTGATAAGGTTCCGTACTTCCCTTTGAAGAAACCTCTTGGCTAGTTTTGCATTGTAAAAATGCCAAAATGGACAACGACTCAAATATTTTATGTAGCAAAAAGAAGATAAGACGCGAGAAGGTTACATCTTGAGTGGAACATTAAGTCCAAAAATGATAATTGAGATGACAAGCCACTAAAAATAATCACCAAAAGTTGTATGGGAGACTGATAAATTATTCTTTATACTTAATCAGAGATTTCGAATTCGAGCCATGAATTTGAATCATCTTTCTTAAAGAGTATTTTTTCCTCTCAAGTATAATTTCTCTGTACGGATCCTGATTAATCAGCACGCAAACAAATATCGAGTATCGTGTGAGAAACCAAAAAAGGAAAGAAAGAATGGACCCAAAGGTGTAGTGTGTGTGATACATGACTAGCTATCAGAAACTAGTGGCACATTTTTATTTAGCGTCCTATTAAGAATGCGAGTAAATCCATTGTGTTTTTATTCGAATTAAAAGGAACCCGCACAGATGTAATCCACAAATGCAAATTGGTAGTAGTATCAATCTTGTATCGAATCGATGATGACTAGAGTAATTGTGTCCTCCATATCATTCTCAATCTCATCATATAATTTTGTCTTGTCTCGTTTTCTTCACGCAAGAACCTGGACTATTTGAAAAGTGAAAAAAGGAAAAAAAATCATATATGTTAAGACCCCTATCCTTTACGTGATTTATTTAATATGAATATTTTTCATCTCTTTTTTCATATTTTTTTCCAAGTCCCACAGACTTTATCCCAATATCATGATATTAAATAAGTAAGAAAAAAAGTAGATATTGTAAGAGTAAAATAGGTATTTAAAAAAATTCAATTGACATATGCGGGGTAGAATGTCTATTTCTCAAATTTGAGGAGAAAGTTTAATTTTTAAAACAAAATTGGGGGCATAAATAATTTTCACCCTAACAAAAAATATCAATAGGGCTCTAAATATTATTGGACAAAGATTAAGGGTCTCGAATATTATTATTAATCAAATATGATTCAGTAGTGATCTCCATGCTTAGTTTACATCTTATCATAATCATATCAAATTCAATGTATATCCAGAAACCTAATAATAGACTATGAAAGAAAGATTCATAGAGTTGAAAAGTTGTAGCGTAAAAGGAAAGCAAATTGAGTTCGTATTGCAACCAAGCTAAAAAAAAAATTGTTGGCATATATATTATTAATCATGAGTTTGGTTTAAATATAATATTTATTATGAAATAATTATTTATTTAATTTCAATAAAATTTTAAATAGATCATATATTAGTCAATGTCCTTTATTATATAGTAGATGATTTAGTATATAGAGTTTAGTTTATACACAGAAGATTAAATTATCGGTTCTTATAAGTATAAAGTTTGAGTTCACAATCTAATGATGGAATTGGACAAACCATCATGGATGATAGTAGCACAAGATTAAATATAATTTATTTTAATTATGGGAATGATTTAATTCCAACTTCTTGTGCTAGTACATTTTGCATGTATTGAACGAACCAAGAAGAGATAAGCATTTTATACGGACTTAATAAAATAAACTCTCTAGTCATTATACTCTTAATCTTGATATAATTATTATTAGATGTGTATATTATTATTGTTTTGATTTATAAAAAGGCGAGATCCTTTCGTGGGTCAATATGCCTGGTAAAATTGGATTATAATAATATACATTGGCGAAGTAATAGTTAGTCGATGGAATCCATATTACGGTTTAGAGATTGATGATACACCTTTATGAAAGCTTATAAATTTTCACGTGTAAGAATCCATATTGGGCATCAATCCATATCTCCTTCTCTTGTGATTTTTATCAGTGTTCATGAATTTTTTTGTAGTTTTCATTATTGTTATGAGTAGCTAACTGTTCTAATCTAAGGTTTTGGTGGAACTCGATGGGGAATGACGTTATTGTGATATTAATATAGCTTTAATTGGTTGTTAATCTCTATTTGTTCAACTACGTTCTTGTTGTAGTTAATTGAAAGGATCCTCAATTAGCTGTTCCTGTTTATTATGTATCTACTTGAGAGAGAGAGAGTACATATTTAGACNGTAACTTGAGAGAGTGTGTCTAGTAAATTATCATAATTACTTGAGAGAGATTTATGGTAGCTGGAGTGTTCATGATTGATAGAGACAACTGAATCAAAACTATAGGAAGTATCCAAGAAAGAAGTTCACCAACAGGGAAAACCATAACCTTAGACCTTTATCGCATCTGTTTACACCTCAATATTAGTTATCTTTTAGTTTATTCGATTTCATTCAGTTGTAGTAGTAAGAATACTGAAAAGTGATATTCATAATCTTTTGGGAACTTGATTATTGAGAATCGAGTAGTCTAACAACAATAATTGATAGGTTAATTCCCTGTGGAATTCGACTCTAGGCTAAATACTCAGATATATTTACAACGCTCGTTTAGTCTTTTTATAAGACATAGTTGAGCTTTCTATGGACAGCCTTTTTTTTAAGACCTAATCTAGGCATTAGCCATTTAAAAAGATGGATTTAGGTTTCGGAGGTAGATCAAAAACCTCAGCGAAGGTCACCGAACACGAACAAGATACGAAAGATGTTAGACAGCGGAGCACTAGGAGCATGGGATGCAAAGTCATTCGAAGGATGCTATAGCAAACCAAATGGTTGGCACTGAGTGTGAGGTACATGCACGAAGGACCAGGCCTGGGAGAAGTCCGAGTACCCCATGGGATGCTAGTGCTTCGGCCTTTGGCCTACCAGGGAGTTTCTTTCACCCTCTTATATATATGAGTGTGCATTGGGGACAATGCACAATTTTAAGTGTGGGGTGAGGAGATTTTCTGGATGACTTTCTATGCTCCTAAAAAAATCAAAAATCGACACTACAAGAAAAATACAATAATAAAAAAATAAAATAAAAATAAAATAAACTAAAATAAAAATAATAAATAAAAAAATAAATAATGCTGGGTTGCCTCCCAACAAGCGCTTGATTTGACGTAATAGGCTGAATTCACATAGTTTAGCATATATTTATACTATAACTTAATGATGCTTCACGGTCTTAAGTGTGTTAAATAATGATAAATTGGCCCTAATGGTGATTTTTGTGTTTCACAGGAGTACAATAAGCCTGATCCGAGCGAATTTGAAGAATAACAGGCCATGGGGTAATTCTGAGGTGATTTGAAGGCTGGAGCTTTTTCGAGGCAGTAGGAAACCCCATTAGCGCGGGAATTAATGCGAGACTAGCGCGCGCTAGTCCAGTGATCTTCCGGGCAGTGCTAAACTCAATTAGCGCGGGCTGTAGCGCGAGACTAGTGCGCCCGCGCTAGTCCAGACGGGAAAAATACGTCGAGAAGGGTACTTTTGGAAGTTTGGGGCCAATCTACTTAACCTATAAAAGGTTCAATTCGCCCTAAGGAGTAGATTATCCAGGTTTAGAGTTGAGAATAATAAAAAGCAAGGGCAAGAGGCAAGGAGGGCAATTGGGCATCAATCCATATCTCCTTCTCTTGTGATTTTTATCAGTGTTCATGAATTATTTTGTAGTTTTCATTATTGTTATGAGTAGCTAACTGTTCTAATCTAAGGTTTTTGTGGAACCCGTTGGGGAATGACGTTATTGTGATATTAATATAGTTTTGATTGGTTTTTAATCTCAATTTGTTCAACTACGTTCTTGTTGTAGTTAATTGAAAGGATCCTCAATTAGTTATGCCTATTTATTATGTATCTACTTGAGAGAGAGTACATATTTAGGTAGTTGTTTGAATAACATCACNTGGAGTGTTCATGATTGATAGAGACAACTGAATCAAAACTATAGGAAGTATCCAAGAAAGAAGTTCACCAACGGGGGAAACCATAACCTTAGACCTTTATCGCATCTGTTTACACCTCAATATTACTTATCTTTTAGTTTATTTAATTTCATTCAGCTGTAGTCGTAAGAATACTGAAAAGTGATATTCATAATCTTTGGGAACTTGATTATTGAGAATCGAGTAGTCTAACAACAATAATTGATAGGTTAATTCCCTGTGGGATTCGACTCTGGGCTAAATACTTAAATATATTTGCAATGACCATTTAGTCTTTTTATAAGACATAGTTGAGCGTGATCATGACTCCCCATGGTCCCCATGATTAAATACTAGTGATATAATGGCTTTACATGTTGTCTATTAGTAAATAGATATGTAGTTGCATTGAATTTCGTAATAGAGGTGTAGGGTTTTATTGACTAGGTCTTACAAAGTATACGTGATATTGTGTGATGATATAATTGTAAGAAAGTGAAATCCTCTGTTTGATATCCTGGATGACTACTGATTGGTGTGTTTGGCATATTTTTCCATAAAAAATTTCTCAAATTTTGATTTATGTTTTCATGCCCTACATGATTACTAGTCTTGGATTTTCGATGAAAAATTTTGTTCACTGGTTGGAGGTTGTAATTAAGTGAAATATGACGGTAGTTTGTATGAGTTTTATATTATTGGCATGGCTTTTAAGTTGTGGTCCATAATCTGCCATAAAATAATTTTATGAGCTACATGTATCTTCATTCATAAATTGAGAATTTTGTGAGTAATAAATAGTTACCATTAAAGTGGTTTGTTTATTTGAACTGAAAAATTCTTTATAAATTTGTACATGTGAAATTATGTCTATTCAAGGATTGAGCATTATGATTAATAAGTATGATCCACAAAATGGTCAATTTATTTGAGTCATTAAAATCTGCTTAATGTACCAAGTAAAAATTATCCTTGATAAATTTACATTAATGGTGGAGGTTTTTAACTAGATTTTATATCTTGTGGTACATGTGATGTCACGACCCAAAATCCACTAAGGTCGTGATGGCGCCGGACACCACTGTCGGGCAAGCCAATCATTTAAATAGTTAATAAAATCTTTATTTTTTAAAATTCTTGAAGTCATTCTTTTTGTTTTTCGTTAAAATATAATTAGCAAACTTCCACTGAGTAAACAATAATATCTTAACAAATTTAAATAGTGAATAAATCCCATAATTTCTCCAGAACCCGGTGTCACAAGTGCATGAGCAAATATCTAAGAATTTTACTTGGACTACAATACTTGTCCGAAATACAAACTAGACAAGGAATTTAAAATAAATACAATACATCTGAGGAAGACTCTGCCAGCTGCGGGTCGTCTCCGGATGGTGCAGCTCGTCTAAGTCTCGAAGTTAGTTACATCACTGCGTCAAGCAGGGCCACTATTTATGAATGTACTTGTGCAATAAAAATGCACAACAAGTGTAGCATGAGTACGAAAACAACGTGTACTCAGTAAGTATCCCGCCTAACCTCGGAGAGGTAGTGACGAGAGGTCGACTTTGACACTTAATATAGGTCCAACAATATCAAGTGCACTAAAGAAATGAATTAATATAGAGCAATGTAAATACATAAGACATACAAGTACAGATTACGTGGTACATTTTCCCTCTTTACAATTTACTCAACTCTCTACTAGCAAGTTCCCCTTCGTAGCCGAAGCATATAAATAAATATGGTGGATTTCATCAAAGAGGCTGTCATAATCCAAATCAGTGGGAAAACCCCTCAGATGAATTGGCTTTTTGCCAAATATTCCGCACGATTCCATGGGGATGATGTATATTTATAGGAAATGTCGAGGCGAACGGCCCGATCCAACATAAAAGTAAATTGTGCACTTCCGAAGGGTCGAACGGTGCGAACCATAGATGCATCTATTAACCTGCCCGCTCCCATGAGAGTGTGGTACATAAATCTTGTCGAGTCGAACGGCCCGATCCCATAAGAGTGTGATACATAAATCCTGCTGAGGCGAACGGCTCGATCCCATAAGAGTGGTGGAAAGGAATTCACCCCGCTCGCGGAATATAAATTGCGAAGCGGTCACACATAAGCATACACATTCAAACAGTCACTCCCGTCTATATCGGGAAACAATTACCTAAGAAATGGAAAATTCGCTTTTAATGGTCACAAAGATAGTATTTAAATCTTTTTCTAGAAATTCGTTTGTCAAGTTTGATAAGGTTTAAACATTTTGAAATTCGTCAGCAAAGATACAAGAACGGCAAATAAAACATGATTTCGGGTCCTAAACTACCCGGACATAAATATAATAGTAGCTAAGCACGGACTCCCGTCACTTCATGTGTACGTATCCCCCACAAATAGTAGCACATATTTAATTAGTTCACCTATGGAGACAATTTCCCCTCACAAGGTTAGAAAGGAGACTTACCTCGCTCCGAAATTCCATAACCGGCTTCCAAGCCCTTCCGACGACTCCAATTGATGCACAACACCCCAAAACTATTCAAATAGCGGGAAGACCAATAAAAATTCACTCTAATACTTGTGAAAATTCAAATTATATAAGTTCCCAACTCCGCTCGAAAAGTTGACCAAAATGCCCTCGGGCTCACGTACCCGGATTCCGAAATTTCTCGAAGATAAATTGTACCCATAGCTTTACTAACTCAATATACAATTTACTTTAATTTTCATGCTTAAATTCATGGTAAAAGTCCAAAATTTCAAATTCTAGGTCTTCCCCAAAATCCCAAATTTCTACTAATTTTCCATGTCTAAATCCATGTAAGATCACATATTTAACTCAAAAATAGGAAGAAATCACTTACCTAGTGTTGCTTGGTTANCAAATTCTAGGTCTTCCCCAAAAATCCCAAATTTATACTAATTTTCCATGTCTAAATCCATGTAAGATCACATATTTAACTCAAAAATAGGAAGAAATCACTTACCTAGTGTTGCTTGGTTAAAATCCCTCCTTAAGCTCTCCAAAATCGTCCAAGCCAAATGAAAGAAATGAAATAAATGGGCCAAAACTCGTTTTTAAAACAATCTGCCCAGGTGCTCCTCCTATGCGATCGCATGAAATCCTTCGCGATCGCATAGGCCAACCTTCCTGCCTCCCTGATTTCTTTTGTGCGATCGCACTATGACTCCTGCGTTCGCATAGACCAAAGCAGCAGGCTCCCAACATGCTCTATGCGATCGCACACAGCCCCGCGATCGCATAAGCCAAAACCCAGCAGCCTCCAATTTCCTCCTATGCGATCGCACTCCCCTCCCTGCGATCTCATAAGCCAAATTCCAACCCTTCAATTTTTCTTCTTCGCGATAGCACTCCTCCGGATGCGATCGCAATGCACACCAGGGACACCAGAAAACAACAGCAGCAAAACAGGGAAAAATGATCCGAAATTACCTTGAAACACACCCGAGGGCCCCGGACCCCGCCCAATTACACGACTCAGTCCCCTAACATCCCACAGACTTGCTCGAGGCCTCAAATCACATCAAATAATGCCGAAACTACGAATCGCATTCCAATTCAAACTTTAGGAACTTTGAAATTTCAAATTTCTACCTTCGATGCCGAAATCTATCAAATCACGTCCGATTAACCTCAAATTTTGCACGCAAGTCACATTCAACATTATGGACCTGCTCCAACTTTCGGAATCGCATTCCGACCCCGATATCAAAATTTTCACTTCCGGTCGGATGTCTCAAAAACCTTCAAATTTCTATCTTTAGCCAAATGACTTCAAAATCAACTACGGACCTCCGAATTCACTTCCGATTGCCCTCCCAACTCCAGAATCTCCTTACGAAGCTATTCCAAGACTCGGAATCCCAAACGGACATTTATATCACTGAAATGCCTTCAACCCAGACTTATGAAATTTCCTCCAAAATACTAACTTCCAATTAGGCGCCGAAATGCTCCCGGGTCATCCAAAACCCGCTCCGAACACACGCCCAAGTCCGAAATCATCATACGAACCTGCTGGAACCTTCAAATCCTGATTCTGAGGTCGTTTACTCAGAAAATCCAGTCTTAGTCGATTCTTCCAACTTAAGGCTTCTGAAATGAGAAGTTTCTTTCCAAATTGACTCTAAACTTCCCGAAATTCAATTTCGACCACACCTACAAGTCATATCACCTAAAATGAAGTTGCTCATGGCCTCGAACCGCTGAACGACGCGCTAGGGCTCAAAACGACCGGTCGGGTCGTTACATGTGATGACCTCATAGGTCATCTAGAGTTTTAAAACCTATTTCGATGTTTCAAAGCCTCAAGTAGCTTCTTTAAGCCTTCCTCGATTTGCATGCGTAGTCCGGGTATTTTTTAGAAGGCTTTTATAATAAAAACTGATAAAATGTAAAATTTTGCCTTAAGAATCTATTTGAGTTGACTTCGCTCAATGTTTTGAGAAAGAGGAATTGGTTCTATATTTTAAAGGTCCCGGTGGGTCTGTATCGTGATTTGGGACTTGGGAGTATGTCGGAATCGAATTCAGAGGTCCCTAGCTCGAGTTATTGATTTTTGTCGAAAATTGAAAGTTTAAAGGTTTAATAATTTTAAAGAATTGACTGATATTTAAATTTATTGATACCGGGTCCGTATTTTGGTTCCAAAATCCGGTATAGGTGCATTACTATATTTATGACCTGCTTGTCAAATTTGGTGATAAACATAGTTGATTTGACGTGATTCGGACGCCCGGTTGTGAAAATAGAAGTTTTAAAGTTTCTTGAAAATTTCATTTGATTTTGGTATTCAATTCGTAGTTCTAGGCATTATTTCGGTGTTTTGATCGCACGAGCGAGTTCGTATGAGGTTTTTGGACTTGTGTGCATAGTTAGTTTGGAGCCCCGAGGGCTCAGGTAAGTTTCGGATAGCCCACGAAAGTTTTTAGACTTAGAAAATCTGGTGTTTTCCCTAGTTCAACTGTCATCTAGTTTCCTTCTTCGCAATCGCGAGTGTGAACTGGGTTGGGTGGATTTTTCTTCTACGTGAACGCGAGGCAACGACCGCGAATGCGGAGCATTGTGGGGCATGCTCTATGCGAACGCAGCCAGTCACACGCGAATGCGTAGTGTATTGAGGTGGGGGAGGGGAAAGCAGTGGTTGTTCTACACGAACACGAGCCCAGGCTCGTGAACGTAATGGAAAGGCGGGACAGACCATCACGAATGCATAAGCCACCGAGGCTTTTCTCTTTGAGAACGCGTCAGGTTTCACGCGAACGCGATGAACACCTGACGCCCAGTGTTAAAACAGAAGCAACTCGGGATTTTTGCCATTCTTTCAAAATTTCAAAACTAGAAACCCCTAAAGACGATTCTCCTAAGAGGTTTTCTTTCCCAATTTGTTGGTAAGTGATCCTAACCTACTTTATTTCAATTACCCATTACATTTCATAAGTTTTCAACCTAAAATCTAGTGTTTTCATGATGGAAGTTGGGTGTTCGGATAGAATTAGGGATTTTTGTGAAATTGAAATTTAGACCCCAAATTGAGGTCGAATTTCGAAATAAATTATATATCTGGGATTGGGGTGAATGGGTAAATAGATTTTGGTCTGAACCTCGGGTTTTGACCAAGCGGGCCCGGGGTCGATTTTTGACTTTTTGGGAGAAAGTTTGGAAATTCTAAAATTTTGCATTGTAATTGATTTCTTTAGTAATATTCGATATTATTGAGTCAATTATGGTTAAATACGAGTGGTTTGGAGGCGGATTCTAGAGGAAAAGTCCCGGTAGACCTTTGAATTGGTCCTTGGAGTGAGGTAAAGTGTCGTGGTTAACCTTGACTTGAGGGAATATGACTTGTTTGCTTATTTGCTTCATGTTTAGATGTTTGGTACAACGTATATGTGAGGTGACGAGTACTTATGAGTTTTTGTTGGGTCAAAGCATGTGGTGGAACTGGTTTTTGCAATTTATTTCCTTCTTTGATCATGATATCCCTGCTTAGTCTAGTTAATTACTAAATTGTTCGTTCTTCACGCATTTACTAGCTATTTGAGATATTTGAGTGTTGTCTTCCTGAAGTTTAGGATGGTATTGTGGAAACATTGCTAATATGAGGCATGTTCTTGTTTATTCTGTCTCCCTTTTTTTGATGTTCATTGTTATATCGTAAGGGAAAGTGTTAATGCACGAAGGGTGATGTCATGCCGTATGTGAATGTTAATGCACGAAGGGTGATGTTGTGTCATATTGTGAGTGTTAATGCACGAAGGGTGATGTCATACCATGTTATGAGAGTTAATGCACGAAAGGTGATGCCATGCCGTATCTATTGAATTATACTGAGAGTGAGAGTAAAAGCACGAATGGTGATATCGTGCAGTGCTCTTGTTTCATTGTGAGGTTGAGAGTAAATGCACGAAGGGTGATGCCGTGTAATTTTCTTCATTGTGCTTAATTGTTCTTACTGGTTAAAGGCATATTGATTGTTCTGTTTATCATTTCCATTGTATCTCTTGTATCTTGTATCCCCTTTAGCATGTCCCCCTCCCAATAGTAAATGACTAGCATTTATCTGTTGTTATATTGTACATATAATGTTATCTGCACATGTTTATTATGTGAGTGTCTTGTCATAGTGTCACGACCCGATTTTAGAGTGATGGCGCCTGTCGTGGAACCAGGCAAGCTGCCCCTTTGTTTCTAAGCTAAATTTAATTTCCAGTAAAAATACAATTTTTAAACGAATTTATTGATAATACTAAGAGTTTGAAGTTTAAAAACAATATTTGGAAATCAAAATTTAAAACCTCCAACCCCGGATCCGGTGTCACTCACTCATGAGCTGCTATATTATAAAATAAAGAAAGGAAGAAATAGACAACATAGTCCCAAAATAAGAGCAACCGGTGGAATAAGAAAGAGAAGACGAGGTCGCAATCGCCAACTGCTACCTCGACAACTCCAATGAAACTCTGGCAGCTGCTCAATATCCACTACCGAGTCCCGGTGTACCTGGATCTGCACACAAGGTGCAGGGGGTAACGTGAGTACACCAAATCAAAAGTAACGAACCCAAACTATGGGCTGAGAGGTAGTGACGGACAAAACCTCAGAATTTACAATAAACAATATACAGAAATTAGAGATGCTAACAGTTTATCAGAATGAGTAAATATGCAAGTATGCCAGTATACTCTACATGCCATCATAAAAATATATGTATGAAACCAGTGTGGATATGAACATAGTTATCACAACCCTCACACATCAGTCCACTCAGTACCATATATGGCTCTCAGGCCCAGGGAAAAGTCCATCCCGGAATGTACATAATCATTGGTGACCGTAGTCACTCCGTACTGAGGAAAAATGCCAATCCAGCCCCACGGAGAAAGTCCATCTCCGGAATACAACACTCGGACAAGATCCATGTCCAGGGACGATCCATCCCTTACATAACATCCACTTCGAACACGATCCATGCCCAGGGAAAATCCATCCATCAACATCAATGCGCTCACTGGGGTGTAAAGACTCCAGAGGGGCCTTAGTGGCCTAAGCACTATATCAAGCCAACGAAGGCATGATTTAAGTATCACTGCGGTGTGCAGTCCAATCTCATAACTGTCTCAATAACATGCTCTCGGCCTCACTCAGTCATTACTCTCCAGTCTCACTCACATGGATCACATATGCATCCATCAGCCCGAAACAATGATAAGTATGCATATAATTAACAATACCGAGACTGACATATGAAGTGATATGCTATAATAGGACTGAGTATATGAAATTAAATAATCACAAATTGAGACAGTAATATACGACCACTCGGGTCTCAGCATTTTCGGCGTGAAGCCTTGCTTTTATACTTAACATGATTTCTAACAGGTTCACAATTACCACATTAATAGAAGCACAGATATTATCAAGAAATAATCACTAAGCAGTGCCATGGGATAAGCCAGGCCACGAAAACTCGGTGCACGCCCGCACGCCCGTCACTTGGCATGTGCATCACCTCAATTATAGTCATAAATCATTTAGCTCGGGGTTTCGAATCCTCATAACCAAGTTTGGAAGCGTTACTTACCTCAAAACCGGCTAAAATACTATTCTGCAGTGCCTTTGCCCTAAATTCAGCCTCCTAGTGCTCCAAATCTACCAAAATTCAGATGTATATCATTATAATATTCCAAGGAACGAACCCTAATCGAAATTTATCAAAAATACTCAAAAATCCCGAAATTGGTCAAACCCGACCCCCGGGCCCATATCTCGGAACTCGATGAAATTTACACCACAAAAATCCTCATCCTCCCACGATTCTATACATACCAAAAACACTGAAATCGGAGTCCAAATGGCTCCTCAAATTCCCATTTTAAGGACTCTAAATCACAAGCCCTAAATACCTATTTAAGCACTGGTTTTCCCCAAAGTTCCACCACTAGTCCGACCTTTAATCACATATAAACGAGTTTTAGGTCCAAAACCCTTACCTGAATGAAGAACTATCGATTTCCCTCTTCAAAAACCCTTCAAAAGCTTCAAACCCGAATAACAATGGTGAAAGAATGGCCAAAATTCGCTAAGGGTTATTTTTATAGGTTCTGCCCAGCGATGACCGCACCTGTGGTCCTTTTCTCGCACCTGCGGACTCGCACCTGCGGTCCCAGGTGCGCACCTGCAAAAATGACTTAAGTCCGGACTTCCGCACCTGCGACTCCGCAGGTGTGGTCCAAGTCCCGCACCTGCGACCTTTGCTAACCCAGCCAACTTCCGCATCTTCGGAGCCTTGTCCGCTTCTGCGGGCTTGCACCTGCGGTCCCCCATCCGCAGGTGCGGAAACACCAGAAGGTTTCCCACCAACAACTCCAAAATGCCAAAAATCATGTTGTCACCCATCCGAACTCAACCTGAGGCCCTCGGGACCCCAACCAAAAATACAAACAAGTCATAACTGATCACCCGGACTTAGTCGAACCCTCGGAACACCCAGATTAACATCGAAACACCAAATCAACCCATGATTCAAGCCTAAATATATTCAAACTTCCGAAATTCACCAACGANCTTAGTCTCTTAACTGATCACCCGGACTTAGTCGAACCCTCGGAACACCCAGATTAACATCGAAACACCAAATCAACCCATGATTCAAGCCTAAATATATTCAAACTTCCGAAATTCACCAACGATGCTGAAACTACCCAGACCTCGTCCGTATGATATGAAAATTTGCACACACATCCAGAATGACGCTACGAACCTGCTCTAATTTTCGGAATTCCATTCCGACCCTGATAGCCTATTTTCCACTACCGACCGAAAATCGCCAATTCAAGCCTAATTCTACACCGGACCTCAAAATTACATTCCGAACACACTCCTAAGTCCCAAATCACCTAACGAAGCTATCAGAGCCATACAATATACATTCCGAGGTCGTTTACCTATAAGTCAATTCCCAATTGACTTTTCCAACTATTGAGCTCATTTAAGAGACTAAGTGCCTTAATTCTCACCACGACCACTCTGAACCCTAGTCAACCAACCAAACACCACAGAAAAGAGGTGAACCACACAAGCAATGAAGAAGAAATGGGGAAAACGGTCTAAACTCTCGGAACGACTGGTTGGGTCATTACATTCTCCCCATCTTAAACAAACGTTCGTCCTCGAACGTGCCAATAGTTATTCCAAAAGCCATCAACCGCCGAATAACCTTAACATGCACACACCCGGGGGAGACCCCACGTCACCCTACCCCGCATCGATCTAATAATACAACACATTCGAATGCAACTATATCCAACCTAATCCCTACGCGTTAGAACCCAGATTCCACGTCAGAACTTATCTACAAAATTAGAATCACACCTCCACACACCGTATATACCTGAACCAAATCACACGAATCTGAAAGAACACAACTCATACGTCCAAACTCTATGATACCCAGCTACTTTACCTTAATCAAATCCTCTAGAAGACCACAACAGAACCGCACCATATGCGCCTAAAACTAATGAATCGCCGCTCCCCGAAGCAGGGACGGGTAACCTCTAGATCATCTCGGAGCAAAGATAAACCCAATAGCCATTAACTGACACCCTCACAATAGCTCTATGGAGTCAAACAATCTGATTTGGTGCAAAACACCTACATCAAGTCATACCTAAAATTATCATCATCTATCTGATCAAACTACGTCAAAACCGACCATACTCAGAAATGGCCCATCCACCCGGGTCTCCAGACCCCCAATAGGTACCACACGTGGTTCGTAACAACAACATCACCCACAAGGGCGAGCACATGAACAGATGTACCAAAAGATTCACGGGGCGTATCTAGAGAATGGGCTAAAATATGATGAACATGTGAATACGAAAAAAATCAGAATCAAATAAAAAGTAAAGCTTCTCGTGACAGACTGAGACAATACCTTGGATCACAGCATCATAATCCATCTCATCCGATCTGGCTGAAAATGCATAAAATCGAGCTTGATCACCACCAGATCGACATCCCCCTCTAGGGCGACCCCTACCTGCCTGACCCCTACCTCTAGCTGCCTGGGCGGGCGGTGCAGCTAATGAGTCTGAAACCGCGGGCTGTCTCCTCTGCTGATAAGTACCTCTCGTAAGACGAGGACAAAACCTCTTAATATGGCCCATATCTCCACACTCAAAGCAACCTCTATCGGAGAATGGCACAAGGGACTGAAGGGAACCCCTAGCACCAGGATAACCACTGGAAGAACCAGGCATAGATGAACTTTGAATTGATGGTGTCCAAGATGAACTCTGAGCTGGCAGGGAACTGAAAGATGGGTGCACCTGATGCAAAATGTGAGGATCATGACCAACTGATCCACCACGATAACCTGAGCGACCTGGCTGAGCCTGCCTGAATGGACGGCCTCTGTCGGGATGAGGCTGCCCCCCTGAAGGAAACCTACCAAAACTCCCAGATCCTCGAGACCTCTTATCCTCCCTCTCGATCTGCTCCTGGCGGCGAACCGACTCAATCTCTCTGGCAATGTCAACCACCTCCTCAAAAGAAGCGCCAGATACCCTCTCCCTGGTCAGAAAAATCCGAAGCTGATAAGTTAGGCCATCAACGAACCTCCTGATCCTCTCCCTATTCGTGGGAACTAGCCAAATATCATGAAGGGCCAAATCGGATAACCTCATCTCATACTGTGTCACGGTCATGTCCTCCCAGCGCAACTGCTCGAACTCTCTGTGCAGCTCCTCCCTGTGGGACTGCGGTATATACTTCTCTAGGAACAGAATGGAGAACTGACGCCAGGTAAGGGGCGCTGCATCAGCAGGTCTACGCCTCTCATAGGCCTCCCACCAAGCGAGTGCAGCTCCTGCGAACTGGAAGGTAGTAAATGGGACCCCACTAGCCTCCAATATCCATGTTGTGCGAAGGATCCTCTTACACTTTCCCAAAAATCCCTAGGCGTCCTCACCCTCAGTACTACTAAAAATCGGAGGCTGGAGTCTACTAAACCTCTCTAACCTGCGTTGCTCGTCATCTGCCAAAGTTGGGACCACAAAATCCCGAGCTGGGGTAACCGGCTGGACTGGAGCTGCCCCCGGTGTCTGAAGCACCTGAGTAACCTGCTCAAGTGTCCGGGCAGCTAGAGTCTAAGTGCCTCCCCCGGCCTGAGAAGTAGCAGCAGTAGTAGACATGGCGATGGCCTGTGCCAGGCTGGTGCACACCGTCAAAATTTAGGCTAGGTTCTCCTGAAGACCCGGAATCATAATGGGCACTACTGGTGCCTAAGCCCATCCCGCTGGGATCTCAACTACGGGGACCTGATCCTAAGCAGTGGGAGGGTCTACAGGTACTGCCCCGGCTGCTGAGTGGGCTGCACCCCTCCCTCTGCATGGCCTCAACCTCCAGTTGGTCATGTTGGCGTCTGATCACCACGATCGGGAGCCGAGTCCTCACCATCTGTGAGAGAATGAAAACAACAGGAGTTTAGTTCTAGAATTCAACAGAGTCGCACGACAGAATTCAATAATGTGGGATTTTTCCTA